>RCUC01135859.1:0-98555 GCA_003697995.1 Taxidea taxus jeffersonii
GGACTTGATCCCAGGACGCTGGGATCATGACCTGAGCTGAAGGAAGCCGCTTAACCAACTGAGCCACCCAGGCGTCCCTTGTTGAGAATTTTTGCATCCATGTTCACCAAGGATATTAGCCTGTAATTCCCCTTTTAGTAGGATCTTTTTCTGGTTTTACAATGAAGGTAATGCTAGCCTTATAGAATCTACACATTTAATACAATCCTTATTAAAATATCACCAGCAGGGGCGCCTGGGTGGCTCAGTGGGTTAAAGCCTCCACCATCGGCTCAGGTCATGATCCCAGGGTCCTGGAATCGAGCCCCGAATCGGGCTCTCTGCTCAGCAGGGAGCCTGCTTCCCCCTCCTCTCTCTCTCTGCCTGCTTCTCTGCCTACTTGTGATCTCTGTCTGTCAAATAAATAAATAAAATCTTTTCAAAAATATCACCAGCATTTTTCACAGAGCTAGAACAAACAATCCTAAAATTTGTATGGAACTGCAAAAGACCCTGAATAGCTAAAGCAAGTCTTGAAAAAGCAAAGCAAAGCTGAAGACATCACAATTCTGGACTTCAAGGTATATTACAAAGCTGTAGTCATTAAGACAATATGGTACTGGCACAAAAACAGACACATAGATAATGGAACAGAATAGAAAACCTGGAAATGGGCCCACAGCTATATGGTCAACTAATCTTCAACAAAGCAGGAAAGAATATCCGAGGGAAAAGACAGTCGCTTCAGCAAATGGTGTTGAGAAAACTGGACAGCAACATGCAGAAGAATGAAACTGGACCACTTTTTTTATACAATACACAAAAATAAATTAAAAATGGAGAAAGACCTAAATGTAAGACAGGACACCATCAAAATACTAGATGAAAACACAGGTAGCAACCTCTTTGATCTTGGCTGTAACAACTTCCCACTAGACAGGAGGCAAAGGAAACAAAAGCAAAAATGAACTATTGGGGCTCCTCTTCAAGATAAAAACCTTCTGCACATCAAAGAAAACAATCTACAAAACTAAAAGGCAACCTACAGAATGGGAAAAGATATCTGCAAATGACATACCTGATAAAGGATTAGTATCCAAAATCTATAAAGAACATGTCAAACTCAAGACCCCAAAAATAAGTAATCCAATTAAGAAATGGGCAAAAGACACAAACAGACATTTTCCCAAAGAAGACATATAGATGACTACCAGACACATGAAAAATCCTCAACATCACTCATCAGGGAAATACAAATCAAAACCACAATGAGATACTACCTCACACCTATCAAAATGGCTAAAATTAACAACACAGGAAACAACAGATGTTGGTGAGGATGCGGAGAAAGGGGAACCCTTCTACACTATTCCTGTAAATGCAAGCTGGTGCAACCACTCTGGAAAACAGTATGGAGTTTCCTCAAAAAGTTAAAAATAGAACTACCCTAGGGCCCAGCAATTGCAGTACTAGGTATTTATTCAAAGGATACAAAATACTGATATGAAGGGGCACATGCACCCTGATGTTTATAGCAGCAATGTCCACAATAGCCAATTTGTGGAAAGAACCCAAATGTTCATCGACTGATGAAAGGATAAAGATAATGTGGTCTATATACACAACGGAATATTAGCCATCAAAAAGATGCAATCTTGCCATTTTCAACAAAAGAAATGCAGCCAGAGTGTATTATGTTAAGAAAAATAAGTCAGAGAAAGACAAATACTATATGATTTCACTCCATTGTGGAATTTAAGAAACAAAACAAGATGAATATAGGGGAAGGGAAAAAAAGAGAGGGAGACAAATCATAAGAGACTCTTAACTATAGAGAACAAACTGAGGGTTGCTGGAGGGTTGGTAGGGGGTGGGCTAAATAGGTGATGGAGATTAAGGAGGACACTTGTGATGAGCACTGGGTGTTACATGTAAGTGATGAATCACTAAATTGTACTCCTAAAACCAAGAGTACCCTATATTTTAATTAACTAGAATTTAAGTAAAAACTTGAAACATGGAAAAGAAGCCCTTTAAAAATCTGACATAAATGCATCATCCTGCCTTTTGCCCTCACAATAGATCAGGGAATGATACTGTGTCTATCCTGTGCTATCCTTCTCTCTAGCCTTTCTTTCTCTCTTACATCTCTGTAGATTATTTCCTTTATTCCATTAGACCTTAGATTATAATGATAACCCAGCATCACCTCCATGCTCCATCTCTAAAGAACCTTTCTCCATAATCACTGTTTCTAGTAAAGAGAATTTCCCCCGAAACACTAATAAAAATCCACAAGTGTGAAGCAGAGGGGTCTTAGGTCTCACAGACCTCAATACAATTAAACACCAGGAATTTCAGTATTCTAATCATGTGAAATTGTGAGTTTATTATCTATCACACCTGGAGGTGTCTTGGGTGGTACTCATTGTTCTGCAGAGCTGCAAAAGCCACTAATGCTATTGGTAAGAATTGATTTTCAATAATATAAGAAGCAACTGAGAGCAGGTGTGTGATATAGTGATGGATGAGTTGGGATGAATAGGAGAAGGGATATGTATTCTGGATCACACTTTGAGGGGAACCAATTCCCAGTTTAGTGCATCCATCCTGGCAATCACCAGTGAAGTCACAGAAAACTGCCCTTTGCTTTTTTTTTTTTTTAAAGATTTTATTTATTTATTTGACAGCAAGAGAAATCACAAGTAGGCAGAGAGGCAGGCAGGGGGGGGGGGAAGCAGGCTCCCTGCTGAGCAGACAGCCCCATGCTGGGTTTGATCCCAGGATCCTGAGATCATGACCTGAGCGAAAGGCAGAGACTTAACCCACTGAGCCACCCAGGTGCCCCAACTGCCCTCTGCTTTTAGAGACCCAGACCATATCGAGGTCTTACTGAAATTGTTCTACTAAGGTTATTTAGAGACTAACCTCAATTTCAGGAAAATTGTTTTTCTGATCCATGTTTGAGTTTTTTTAGATTTTATTTATTCATTTTGATATAAAGAGAGAGCATGAGTTGGGAAGGAACAGAAGGGGAGGGAGAATCAGGTTCCTTGTCAAGCAGGGAACCCAGTGCTGGGCTTGACTCAGGACTCCAGGATCATGACCTGAGCTGAAGGCAGATGCTTAACTGGCTGAGTCACCCAGGTGCCCCTGATGTCTGGTTTTAATTTGGTTTTACTATCCTAGAAAGACTTATTCTTTATTATGCATTTGATCAATGTGGAGAATTTTTGTTTTTGTTTGGTTTGGTTTTAGAAAGTAGAGAAGACACAAGCAAGGGACAGAAAGCAAGCATCAATTTTATTACAGTAAAAAGTACCCTGAGCTAACATTACCCTAAATTACTAGTCTACAGCTCAGGAACTCAAAGGGAAGAGAAACACTAGCTTTTAAAGCACAGTAGACTTTCTATTCATAATACCCTTCTCAGCTACCAATCTTATAATCAGTAGCAGGGTACTTTTTCCAAGCCTGCCTCTAGTAGATTCAGAGTATAAATCAGGAATTCTCCCTGACATACAGGATGGGGATACAGACCTAGCATCATCACATTCTCAAACAACATTGAGGGGACGGGAGAGCATACAATTCTTTGACCTTGACTTCTGACTAAAACATGACTCCACTATCTTTGAGACTTTGAAGGGTAGAGTGGTAGAATATACCAATGGGGGTTCAACTGCATGGGCAGGTGATAACTCTCATTTCAAAGCCATAAGCACTTTTCTGTTTTGCAAGAGGTAGATACCTCTGTGTGTCTTATAGTAAGTATTCCTTTTTCTTAAAGGCCACTAAAAGGGTTATTTATATGAACATAAACTAGAAATCACTAAAGTAGATGGGTGAAACCAAAGAAGCTATGCTTCTCTCTAAGATAAGGAGGAGTTGGAGCTCTGCAGGCTACATATCCTTAAGGGATATGTTTCTTTTCCTAGTTATGGATTCAGGCTTCATTCATTCATCTGTTCAACAAATATTTATTGAGCACCTACCATGTGCCAGGCATTAATCTAGGTGCTGGAGATGTCACAGTGAACAAAACCAAACTTCTGCCCTAATGGATCTTATACCATATTTGAAAGTGAAAGACAACAAACAAATGAACAAACAAATAAAATATAGTATAACAGATGTTAACTGCTGTGGAGAAGAGTAAAGCAAAGTAAAGGGACTGGAGAGTTCTGGAGTGAGGGGGATCCTTGTGCCTTAAAAACAAAGCAGGCATTGTGCCTATAAATTGTGGACTTATGGTTGACCATAGGAGATGGGACTGTTTTCATGTAAGACTTCTTAAAACAGGGGCTTCACGGTCTGCGTGGAAAAGTTGGGGCAAAGATCCTTCTCCTCACTTCTGCCTAAGATCCAGCACTGCTTCAGTACTTTGAAATGTAGATCAACTTTGGGGGACCCAGTGTGTCCCCCAAAGTTGATCTACATTTCATAGTATTCACCATCATGAATACTAGTGTGGTCCCCGTCTATGTGTGTTGACTAGAAGCATAATGAACCCTCACAGTTGCTGCTCAACTGTAGCTGGCAGCGCCTTGCTTATTCTTGGGATACCACCTCATGGCAAAAGGGAAGTGGTAAAAACTACTTTTGATAGTATTTTTAGGGTGTCTAAGAGGTATGGAGAGAGCATAACTGGATGTATCAGTAAGACCTACAAAATTTTGTGTGAATTGTCTACAATAGAATACCTCAGACTTCCTCAAGATATGACAGGTGAGAAGAGGCCTGGAAGCTTGCGTAGGTCAGTAAAGGAACACTGAATTTCTAAAAATTCCTCTAAATGGAAGAACAGAATACTAGAGCTCATATCCTGTCCAGATACTGGGACATAATTTCCTCTGAGTTGGACGGACACTCCTGGAGAGGCAATTTGTCAAGCAAAATTGTCCTATGGCACCAAAAATTGAGAGTGTTCTCTGATGGTAAAGCATGTCAGTGCCTGATGAAGATTGTGACTTGGGGCCAAGCCAGTCTCTGGGCTGTTGGGAACTTTCTGGGGGCAGAAAATATATAGTAAGGATGGAAGGTACATGAGGCCCTGTACCAGAAGTCATGGTGGGCTCCAGAACTCCGAACGGCAGTTTGTGGCCAACTACCTGGCAACACTTGGACTGGAGCTAGACCTGTCAGAGGGCACAGGATAAATGACTATCCAGTGAGGGGGAAAAGGCCGCTGCAAGTGTTGACACAAAAGCAGCTGTTGCGGCCAGTAATGCAGAAAGGGGAGATAGGGCAAACACCAGCACAACAGATTTAACTGGAATGACAGGTGATTTTCAGTGGAATTTCAGACTACAGAAGAAGGAATTCTTGCTTTGAATAAAGTTATTATGGAAAAGAAAGAAATGTGTGGGCAGGAGCTGGCCTTTTTAAGATTCCTAAAAATAGTTTGAGGGCACAGAGCAAGCAATTGAAAGTCTTGCTCTTGTTGTCATCCTCTGGTGAGGATGTGTGTGTGGGGCTCACCTCATGGTCATATCTATGACAATAGAGCTCTTGAGACTGTGGACATTTGGACCCCCTTTCCAGCCAGGGGCTCATAACAGTTTGGGGTCCTTGCAAACTCCCATGTGCATTTCTCTGTATAAGAGTAGAGGAAATGAGGGGTGCCTCAGGTCAGGTCATGATCCCAGGGTCCTGGGGTCCTAGGATCTAGCCCTCCAAGGGCTCCCTCTGCTTAGCAGAGGAATCTGCATCTCCTTTTCCCTCTGCCCCTGCACTTTCTCTCGCTCACTCTCTTTCTCTCTCTCAAATATATAAAACCTTAAAAAAAGAGAGTAGAGGAAATGAGCAAAACAATTTGTCTGTAATATCAGACAAACCACACTCCCATGATGAGAATATTTAGTCTATGCGACAGACCGAACCTACAAGAATGAGTATTCTCAGTCTTTCTTGCCCTCTAGGAAGAGACTCTGTCATTGACAGCTGGTGCTCCGAGTACCTGCTCAGAATGGAGAACAAAATCAAAGGAGATGAAACAAGGACAAGGAATTCCTTCTCATGGAAGAGAAAAAGAATATATCCAAGGGATGAAGTAAGCAGACGAGTGAGAAAGCAAGGGACAGACTTGAGAGAAAGTCTGGAGGTGTCTGCAGAGAAATGAGAGGGAATGGGAGCTACAGCTATGTCAGGATGTGTGAGATGAGTAGAGGAGGAGGGAAGAAAAGTTTAAGGTGTTTTGCTCTGTGCTGAGAATGCAAATTCCTTTAGAGTTTTCCCAGAGACTATAATAAAAATAAAGTACTTTAAAATTTTTTGGCTGTTGGATGTGTTTCTTTTGAATGTGATATCATGCTGCGATGGGCCCTAAGGAAATTCAATGCCATAAAAGTTACATCTGGAGAGCACCATCTGGGATGGTGGACCTTAAGTGTAGCAGTCAACTCTGCCTTGATTTTGATCATCACTCTTGATCTGGGTCAAGACAGCATCTTCATCATGGATGTTGAATTTATAGTTCAAAAAGCACACCAGCTATATAAAAGGTAGATTAGAGATAAACTGGATGCCAGATAGAGGAAAATGGCGGAAACTACTAAGAATCACAATTCTAGTGAGAACGTGATGTTTGGAACTAGGTGTACCTGACAGAGACCTGTATTTATGTACCATGAAGTCTCTTCCCCTCAGTGGCTCATGAGACTGGGATGAAGGGATAGAACAACTAGGGTGGTTCCCTGAGGATAAAATAAAGGCAAGAAGCAGAAGGGGTTATTTTTGTTTTCTTGCTATAGGGCATACATGCTATGTGTGAATACTCTAATGACATGGTCAGAGTACCCATTCAGCTTCCTTCTGCTTGGGATTGGATACATTCAACAAACCCTGGATCACTGGCATCCAGAGGTCCCAGCCCTGAAACCCTGCCAGGAAACTGAGGCTTCTTTGCTCTCTGTATCTGTCCCCTTTATTTTTCAGTGGCTAGACCCTTTTATTTTCCTAGTTCCATTTCACACAGAATTCCCAAAATGATCTGGTCCTGAATCTGATGCACCGTCTCCTCCTCACGTTTTCAAGTCCTGCTACGAGTCGACTCCCCCAGTTCCCACCTACCCTTGGCTCTCAAATGTCTGACCTGGAACTTGACTGGATCAGTCACACCCCTTGATCTCTGCACCTGTTTCCCATGTTCTTTTGTGCTTCTCCAATAATTTCCCTTCCCTCTAGGCTCAGACCCCCTGTACTCTCAGCAGACTTCATGCCAGCATCTCTGGGCAGCATGATGTAATCTTATGCTGAAAGCCTTGACATACATGGTATCCTCAACAATAGTGGCAAAAAGCCCTTTATGATGGCACAAGTCAGCTCCTACTGTATGGGGACTATGTTTAATGTAAGAGTAATACTAAGATGGGAGTTCCTATACAAGGGGCAGGGTCACTTTTTAGGTAGAAGGCAGGGACTCACCTGAAGGCTGAGAAAACTGGCAAGCTGAAATCGTTCATGTGAAGTGCTGGTCAAGAATGTGAAGTAACAGACCCAGGAAAAAAAAAGATAGGAAGTCCTATCTTTTCTGGCTATGACAGAGCTCTCCAGAGGATGAACAGCATGATTGAATCCACATGCCCTGAGAACATGCTTGCTATAATATGAGATCAGAAACTTATGCTGTGTAAGCTCAGCTATGTGTGTGTGTGTGTGTGTGTGTGTGTATCTCTGTTTCTAGTTTTCCTATATTTTTCTGGTAGAGTCTTTTTGTAAATACCAGTCCACTTCAGCTGTGCTTAGGAAAACCAAGGAAAAGCATTTCTGTCTTCTCCTAAGCTTTAGGAATAACCCTTGGAGAACAGGGTGGAGGTAGGAATGATAACCAAGGTGAGAGCACCACAAGCTGGTGGAATAAAGAAGGAATGAGCAAGAAAATAGGACCAAATCATTTGTTTTTAGAAAATATCACACTGTAGGGTTTTTAATTTGTTCACGTATTTATTTTGGGAAATCAAATTTCTAATGGCTGTGTAATATATCAACAGTGCCTTAGGTTAAACTTCCTGCTGTTTAGGTTATTTCCCCATTTAGTTCTATTTTAATAATAGTAAAATAGACATAAACCAAACAGTTCTTTAGTGCTACAAAGGTTTCTCTGGGCTAGCCCCACTCTTCCTTATAAGAGTAGGCCACCAGGGAAATCTCAAGATAACATGCTGGGGATGTACAAAACATCCATCACCTATACCTAGCTTTCCCCCAGCTTGAAGTGATACAGTTTGTTTCTCCACAAGATTCATTTCTTCGTATGAAATTCATTTTTAGTTTCTGACCACTTGGCTTCTCCCAATTTACTAGGGTTATTACTAATTAGTATGCTGCTGCCCAGGTGCTTTTGCTTCCCAGTCTCAAGTCATCTGTAAATATATTAAAGTTTTATTCCTCTTCTCCTTTCCCACTCCACTTCTCCAGTAGGGAAAGGAGTTGTCACAAAGGCTGAGGCACTCAATTGTGTCTGTACATGGACACTGGACCTGTGGAGGGGAAACTGCGGTCACACACACTGTCCCCACCCATCCCTTCCACACATGGCCAACAGTTTACCCTTTCACCTGTGAGCTGATGCAGAGTGTTATTCAGTTAGAAATAATATTATAGATTATCCAGTCCAATCCCCTAACAGATCAGGAAAATTATTTATCCAAGTTCTCTGAATTAAAAGGCAGAAACAAAATTGAATTCAGGTCCCCAAGCATCAGCCGTGTGTGGACTGGAGAGTTCTGGATGAGGAAATGGGAGCATAGTGGTTCCTGTTAAAGTATTCATTCAATAAAAACATAGAGCATTTATTTACTACGTGCCAGGCACTATTTTTTTTTAGGTGCTGGGAATTCCGTGATTGAGGGCGTGGAAACAAACCTCTGCCCTTAAGGAGCTTTCGTTCTCAAAGCCCAAGTACTTTGCTTCATCATCTTGGA
Source organism: Taxidea taxus jeffersonii (assembly GCA_003697995.1). NCBI lineage: Eukaryota > Metazoa > Chordata > Mammalia > Carnivora > Mustelidae > Taxidea > Taxidea taxus. The sequence continues at coordinate 8,904 of RCUC01135859.1, forward strand.
AAAATTCCCTGTGCCCAGGGTAGGAATGGTTGGGTCTCACCTCATATGTAAGGGAATCCCATCTTTCCTTAGCTTCTGTGCTATCTACAGGAAGAGGTCTGATTTACTGCAGAAGCCGAAGAGAAAGGCGGGCACCTCCTCAGTGCCCTCCCCACCCTCTGCACCGCGGAGGCCGGGCGGGGCCTACTCTGCCCCAGCGCGCAATCGCGCCCAGCTCAGGTCTGGAATTATTAGCGTTGGCCTCTCTACCCACTCTGCTTTCCTGCGGACGGCTGGAGGACAGAGACAGGGTGACAAGAACCGGCTCTAGCGCCATCCTCCGAGAAAGGACTGCGGGTGGGTGAAAAATCCTTGCAAGGCGGTTGCGCTCAGGGTCTAGTCCCAGACTGGGGTAGGGACGAGTTCTCCCTGACCTGGAGGTTTAAGCAGCAAACTGCTCTCTCATGCTTCCCTATTAAGCATCGCAGCCGCACGCTTTCCACTCAGCTGAGGCCACTGCAGAGTCTCCTCCCCTCCTGCCCCACCCGCTAGTTCAGACTCTAGAGCCCCACTGCAGCTTCGCAACCATCCTTCCTTTTCGTCTCCACTTCCTGGTTGCTATGGAGACACACGTCATTTACGTGCCGTGCGTCGCCTTGGAAACAGAGGAGCATCGCGGCGCCGCTGGGAGACCCGCCCCTGCCACTCCAACCACACTCGCGGGCGCTGCCGGTTAATGGCTGGGGGTAGTCCCGAGCGGTACCCACTGCTGGCCTCCACCTGGACCCCTCCGCGAGAGCTTCTGTGACCCAGAGAACCCGCGGGCACTTGCAACTCGTGGCGTCCGGAGGGAGGCGCTGACACGGGCGCAATTCAGGAGGCTAGGCAGGTCTGGGCGCTTTCGCCCCGGGGCAAGCCGGAGAGTCGCCGGCTTGGGACTCTTCGCTGGGTCCTCGTCCCGCCGGCTCTTCCCGGCCTCCCCCGATCCTGCCGCGCCCTCCGCCCGGGACTCATCTTCTCACGTCGGCTCCCCGCCCCTCTCGGGAGCCTCCTTTTCCCTCGGCTCCTCCCCGTCCCTCCGGGGACCTCTTCCCCATCCCTGTCCCTCCCCCAACCCCGGAGGCCGGGCTGGACCGGACCCAGAGCCGCCACCGCCCGCTTCTGCCATTCAATGGAGGACGGTCCGCTGGAGATCATGACCAAGGACGGCGGCGACATGCCGGCACCTTTGGAGGTGTCCACCGTGCCGGCCGTGGGGGACGTGATCTCCGGAGAGTACAACGGCGGCATGAAGGAACTGATGGAGCACCTGAAGGCCCAGCTGCAGGCCCTGTTTGAGGACGTGAGGGCCATGCGGGGGGCCCTGGACGAGCAGGCCTCGCACATCCAGGTGCTCTCGGACGACGTGTGCGCCAACCAGCGGGCCATCGTCTCCATGTGCCAGATTATGACCACGGCGCCCCGCCAGGGCAGTCTGGGCGTGGTCGGCGGCAAGGGGAGCTTCCGGGGTGCCCCCCAAGAGCCGGAGACCCCTTCACCTGGTATCGGGGACAGCGGTTTGCTGGGTCGCGATCCTGAGGACGAGGACGACGATGAAGAGGAGAAGGAGATGCCCGGCTCCGCCACACCCACTAGTCACTGTGAGCGCCCCGAGAGCCCCTGTGCTGGTCTCCTTGGGGGGGACGGGCCACTTGTGGAACCCCTCGATCTGCCCGACTTTACCCTGCTGCAGCTGGAGGACGAGGCCTCTCTGTGAGGGGACTCTGAGGGGCACTACTTTCCTGGGCTGGCTTTGGGTTTCCGAGTGCATGACGCGAGGGGACTGAACGGTGCGGTACAGCATGCTTCATTCCGACCGCTGCTCTTGTGGGTCAGGCAGAGTGACTCCCTCGAGGAAGGATTTATAGGGTGAAGGACTTTGGGAGCATCAAGAATTCTTTCTGCCTAACCAAGGGAGACAATAGCAAACTGCGGAAAGGTGAGGTTCCGGGAGAGGAAGCGCCCATCTCTGGACTCCCATCCATCCCCTACCCTGCCCATTACCCTTCCCCAGCCAACAGGAGAACCCCTGAATTGTGTAAATAAAATTCTGCTTTTTCTATTCTGAAAAAGGACTTATCTAGGACTATGGCAAATAATCTCTAACGATTTACCTAGAAATTAAGGAATTGGGGGTATTCTGTTCTGGCAACAGAAAATTTACCCTTCTGCTGAAATCCAAGATATTCAGCGCTCTGCAGAAGCCTCTCCCCCTCACAGATCTCTGCGGCTGCTGATTGGTAAAGGAAGCTTGAGGAGGGAACTGCAGCCCTAGGAATCTGGGTGAATGGGGTTCCAAGGGCCCCTGGGCTGGGAGGAGCTGGCTATGAATGTGCATGAAGACATAATAGCTCAACCTCTAGGATTTTTGCATGCAGAGCGGATCCTGCCTTGTCATTGACTTCATCGGGGATTGCTTTATCCACCCACTGGGGCTTAGAGAACAAAGAGCCCAGTACATAGGCAGAGACTTGGGGATGCTCAGCAGCAGCCCAGATTTAGGGGACATTTGAGGGACTCTTGGGGGTTGCAGCCAAAAACTGTCTCTCTCCTGGCTATACCCGCTTAACTTCAGTTCCTTTTCCTGTCAATTTGTCCCTGCCCACTGCCTCTCGGTGTTGCCTCCATAATGTCCTGTGTGTGTTATGTGTGTTGACTTGTGTAGTAGTGTGTGAGCCCTGAGGGGCAGGGCTTGTGGCTCTGGTTTTAGGTTCAGGGGGCTTCAGATCTTTCTGTGAGTCCCAGGCTATCATGGCGCTTTCCCCTCTCCTTTCCTCTTTTCCCCCACAACCAGGGCATGGAGCATGTGGCTGTCCTGAGGTTCTTAACTGATGTGCCTCCCTCCCACCTCCTTAAGTAGTGACTTTGTGTGCCCTTTCTCCTCCGCTGTGTATTCCTTCTCAATGCTTTCCTTGGTGTTAACCTTAATAAAGAGGCGTCATCTCCCCTCCTTGCTGACTTGTACTAGGGGGATGTCAGGGTGGGGCTTCTGGGCCCACTATATGGACCAGGGCTTAGGGGGGAACTGCAGGGACCATGCCTTCCCTCCCCTCTCCTTGCCTCCGGTTCCAAGGAGTTGACTGACCTTTCCTGGTCCGGACGTGCATTGCCAGCTCTATCTACTTTCCCTTGCATCCCGGACCTTGAACTCAAGCTGGATGGGGGAAGGAGAGTTTTTGTATTGAGTCTCCTGGTTTTTAGTAGCAGAACTCCGGATGTGCAAGTGACTTCTTTTCAGTGAAGCGCCTGCTCCCCGAGAGATGACTTCCAAATCTGAGCTGTGGAATGGCAGGCATGACACCTGTTCCATGGGAGGGTTAGGGATTGGGTATTGTGGGTATTGTTCTGGAGGGATTACCTGGGATCTCTGGGAGTAGAGTGACACATCACAAAAGAAACCACAGTAACTGCCTTGGGCCTCTAGTGGAGAATGCTGGTAAGGTATTTCCTATGGAGCTTAGACTGACATCTGCTCTAGTCTGCTCCCTTGGGCTATGGAATTTCCCAGGGCTGCCCTTGGGAAGACAAATGAGCTGGAGGGGTGTGTGTGTGTGTGTGTGCGCGCGCTGTGCGTATGTGTATATGTGTATGTATGTGTACCTGTGTTCTTGCTGCTCGTTGCTGCGGAGAGGTTGAAAGAGCACTGGAACCACAGATCTGGGTTTGAATCTCAGTTCCAACACTGAATGACTGTTTGAAACTTGGTTTGCTGCTTGATACTTAATTTCTGCCTGTGTAAAATGGGGACAAGAAATTGCTGGGGATAAAAATATCTAAGACCTGTAGGAACTCTTGTGCAAATGTTAGTTTTTTTAAATAGATCTCTTGAGATGGGGGTGGTGATGGTAGTGACTGGCTCCTCTGGGAAAACAAAACAACCTAGAGAATGTCCTAGAAGCTCTCTTTTTGTATTAATCCTTCCCCATCTAAGGAACCCCATCTAAAGAACTCTTAACTTTTAGGATAGTCAAATAAAGGGGGATGATGAAATTCCCAAGGTGCCATGGGGCTTTTCATCATAATGGGCCAGCCCTGTATAGAATGACCAAAGGAAGCTTTAGTTGCAGTGGTTGGGGAATGGGTGGTGGGGCCCTAGAGAGGGCAACTGAAGTATATTTGTGGGGAAGTATCCCCAAAGGCTGGGAGACAGTTTCCTATTATAGTTCCAGCATTCAGCATCAATAACAATGATAGCTATCATTTACTGAGCGTGTACCATGTGCTTGACACTGTCCAATTTCATCTCCAGTGAGAAGTAAACACTATTTCTATTTTCACTTAACAGTTCCAGAAACAGATGCCAAAACTTTCTCAAGGTCACACAGCTAGTACTTGGCAGAACCAGGACTTAAACCCAGGTTTTCTGACTTAAAGAACCCTAAATTGGAACCATTGTGCTAATTGCTCTATTATTTAGATATTCAGGTCCCTTATTTCCCCAGTCAGTCTAAGAGTCCTGAAAAGGAAATAACATTAGTGTTAGTCCCTTTTCCTCTTCTTGATGAGAATAAGAAATTGCAGTTCAAGTTTTGTTTTGTGGCCCTCATCAGTGTCTAGTGAATGATAATATAATAATGGCACTGAGAAGATGGCCTTCTGGACCTGCTCCTTGAGAGGAAGAATCCCATGCTCCTGGATATTCTCTGACACTGCTCCATTTTTGTGCCTCTTTCCTGTTCCCTACAGCTCAGTTTCTGCAGAGTCTGACAGGAATCCCAAGGCAGCTAAGCCCTTTAGCCTCTATAGAAAGGTCTGGGTTGAGCTCTTTACCCTTTGGTTCCATTTCAGTTCCCCTTCCTATGCCTACTGTCTTAAATGTGTCATAAGTCCCTTAGCCTAAAACCTCCCAGAAGTTCTCTAGCTACTCCTCCCAAGCCCAGATAAAAATCTCTACAGAAAAAAACAATTCTTCAGCTCTTTAAATTTACCTGTCCCAGCATCTCCTAGGGGTCCAGCACAGGTTGGCCTCCCACCATCTTATTTCTCTCTCCCCCCTATCTTTCCCTTGCATTTCCCCTTTGGGATGCTCCTGATGAGTGAGTTTCAGGTGAGACACCTAACCTGGGACTCATGGACAGGGTCATTATTGAACTTCCAGAGCCCACAGCCTCTTAAAATTGAAGCAAAAGTGTGTAAGTATGAACATTCTCTAGAGACTTCCGTCGTTTCAACTTAAGGTAAGAATGAAGTAAAAAAGGATCGCGGAGCTGAAGAGGAATGAAACTTTTTAGCTTGAAGAATACCAAGCCAGAGATGACCCTGCTGAGCCAGCACTGTATGGCACCCCTGCCTCCTGCGGCTTCCAGAGCATTTGCTACAGTGAACTGAAATCTTCACATAAATCTGATCATTCACCACCTATTCAACAAATTCAAATTATATCAACACCTGTGCTAAGGATGCTGTCTCCCATTATTTCCAAGTCTTCTCGTACTTGGGAATTTGCCCGAGCACTACTGATGAATATGGGTGAAGAGGTGCACTTCACCCCCCAAAAGTTCTGCACTGCACTTTATGTCTGCGCCTAAAACCACGCTGTGTGTAACTCGTCATAACTCTTTCCACTTCTGGCACTTCTGTCTCTCACTAGTCTAAGGGAAATCTCTCAGGGTTAGCTCTTAATCTCAAAATGAAAAAAGATACAACTTCATAGAAATAACCTACAACTGTAGGCTGGTACAAGTAAAATCTGTTCTAGAGAAATAATTATTTTTAGAAGAGATGCAAAATGGCCTCTAACATAAATATGCACTTTTATGTGGCCTCAGGGTCAACTTATGGTCTCTGCTTGATTATGTGTAATGAAATGGCTCCCCTAGAAGTTTTCCCAGAACTAAGGAACAGTTCTTCCCCCAATACATGTAATTCTATACTTCTGGCAAGATAGAAAACGGCTCGCATCTTTGAAGAGGCAGGTTTTCTAGGCATCTTTCCACATGTACATGACTAGGGACAGAAATTCAGCCAAGATACTCTCGAAAGTAAGAAATGAAATAGAATTTGAATTTGTGTGCATTGTAGTGATACAAAAGAGTTCTATTTCTATATAAGCCTAATAAGTTTAATAATGAGCTATTTAAACAGAATGAAAATTTAAAAATAAGTGATAAAGTTTAGTTGACAGTATTTTTTTCATAAAAAATACTGTCCCCCAACTTCCCCCAACTTCCACGTTGTCCCCAGAAGGTGGATTCCCTCACAGAAACACAGCCTTTCTCCTTGGAAACACTGTACTTATAAAAGGCAGTCTGCTCTGTAAACGGTGCTATCTTGGCGCCACCTAGTGAGGAATAGGGACATTACAAGGGGACCCTCAGTGAGTTTATGGCTTTCAATTCAGCAAGCACTACTACCTGCTTACTAAAGGCCTGGCTCTTTGCTAAATAGTGGGTGGCAGAGGAAACAAAACAAATAGAATGTATTTGAACAATATAAAAACCGACTGCAATAAACTCCTGACTGGTCTCCTCTGGCCTCTCACACACCTGTAATCCTGAAGATTAGTCTTCCTAAACCACAGCTCTGAGCACTCATTCTCCTCAGAAATCGGCATCATGTTCCCATTACTTCCTGAATTAAGCATAAAATCCAGTGGTTGTAGGAAGTCAAGGTTCCCTTGGATAAGACCCTGACATACTTTTTTTAAACCCATACATTTATTTCCTAGGCACATGTTCTAGCCAACCTTTCCATCTTGGGAAGCCTGTATCATCCAGTCAGCTAGAAATGATACTCAAGGGTATCCCTATTCTTTTAAATCTCTAGACCAGTAGACAGGATGAGTCCCTCCTGGTCCTTGATTCTTTGCTCATTCTCTTTGCTCTTCCCACTATATTTTGTTTCTGCCTGTTGGAATCCTACCAATTCTTTGTGGCCCTTCTCAAATGCTACTTCTTTCATGGAGCCTTTCCTAATATGATCTCTTCCTCCTTTAAATATCCAAATCTTGGGGCACCTGGGTGGCTCAGTGGGTTAAGCCTCTGCCTTCGGCTCAGGTCATGATCTCAGGGTCCTGAGATGAAGCCCTGCATCTGGCTCTCTACTCAGCGGGGAGTCTGCTTCCCCCTGCCTGCCTCTCTGCCTACTTATGATCTCTCTCTCTCTCTGTTAAATAAATAAAATCTTTAAAAAAAAATCCAGATCTTACTTCTTTGGGGGACAATTATTATATTTTTCCTTATGTTATTTAATGTGCTTGTTATTCTCTCTTCTAGATTATGAATATCTTGAGGGCTGGAACTTCTTTCTCATTTTTATAGTCTCTTAAGTATTTACCTTATTTTACTGACTTTAAAGCACCATCAATTGTGTAACACATAATTTTAGGTACTATTATGAAAAAAATACTGTCAACTAAACTTTATCACTTATTTTAAATTTTCATTCTGTTTAAATAGCTCATTATTAAACTTATTAGACTTATTTAGAAATAGAACTTTTTTGTATCACTACAATGCACACAAATTCAAAGTCATTATGGAATTCTTATAATTTCTTCATATTGAGTCTAACACTTATGAAACACTTTTGACTCAGGGTTGCTGATGTCTGTATTTTTCCCAAACATTTAGATTCTCTGGGTCATTTTGAGTGTAATTGAAGCAGCATTTCTTAAAAAAAAGAGCTTCACTATTGTCTCTGGCAATTTCTTCTAGGCCACAAACCTATTCGGCAAGTTTTAAAATTGGGACTTTTTTGATCTTGCCAGAAAGTGTTCAAGGAATATGTTCAGACAACAAATGGGACTAATATTCCTTTGAATGGTCCTTAAATGGTTAATTAACAGAAACATCAAGGGATTGTGGATTTCCTGTCATACTACCTAGAATAACAACTAGGCTCAGGCATGTGTAGGCAGTGGCAACTATGTCATAACTGTTGTTTGGCCAACAGTAATTGTAAGATGACATTGATTACTGATTATAAGACACATCCAATTTCAGAAATGCTAAAATGGGGAGGGGCGAGAGGGAGAATGTTTGGAAATGATGAAATCAGTAGAGTGGAAACTTTCTCATAATAGGCAGGAAATGAATGTTTGAGCCTTAAATACATATATGAAAAATTAGAGGATTTTTAGAGCTGGGAATAAAAAATGTGTTCCCATCTCTTAGAATCTTCAAAAATGTTACTGCTGAAAAAAATCTTAGTGATGATCATATAGGCTTTTTATAACTCCGATGTCTGAAGAGACAGCTTTGTCTCTTAAAGTATCTGATTAAATTTGGCTAAAATTCCAATGCTAAATTTTGGGAATTCCACAGCATTCCATACAATTTCTATTATATCTTATGGTTTATTGCACTTCTGCTTTTTTTCTGCATCTACACTCTTGTGTCCACGCAAGCTGCCTTAGTTTGACTTCTTATCAGCTCTGGGACACATAAAACAGCCCAGCCCCTTCACTGGTTTCAATAACAAATATAACATTACTAGGCATTTAAAAACTTTTACTATAGATTTGAATTAAAAAAATAGAGGGAGGAGTGATCACAAGGAAAAGTCCAACTGAGGAATTTCTGCCTTTACAGGCTCCTCCACCCTATCCCACCTTTACTCTCATCTTCCTCTGGCCTGCTCCTGAGTAACAAGCAAATTCTTTCTCTTATTCTGAGAATAGTTTCTCTACATTTAGTCCCCTCAGTGGGGAGAAATTTACCTCATATCTACCCTAAGTACTTTATAGTACTTAGGTATAGTCTCCTATAGTGAATATATGTGATCTCACTGCGTATAATTAAGAAATAGATGAGATGACATGCCCAAAATTGTACAGTTAATGATACTATTAGGAGCAGAATCCTGTTTGTCTAAATTATATAAATCAGTGTTGTTTTTTTCCTCCCTTTAAATGGTAGTGTGCCTTACTTTGTTGTAAGTGTTATAATATACTAAAGGAAGCTTATGGTGGCTCAGCTTCAAGAATAAAAAGGGCAAGTCAACATTCCTTTTATAGCAGGCAAATAATTCTTATAAGCATGATGGAAAAAAGACATCCAAGAAGGGAACCATGGCTGAGTCAATCTGCCAACAAGTATTTCCCATCTGCCTACTGTGTATCATGGAAGGTGGTAGGCACTGGGGCAGACTCAGAGAAGTCATGGCCTTTGCCCTTAAGCTGCTCACAGTTTAATGATAAGGGAATGATGTGTTTTTGAATTGGGACAGAATGCTTCTCAGAAGATTGAAAGGAAAATCTGTTTTCTGTAAGCATCATCAACTGAATTAAGAGTAGTTTAATTTTAAAGTGGGAATGGGGTGTGTGTGTGTCCATGTATGTGTGCGTGTGTGCGCTGGGGGCCAAGTGGTGGGAAAGACAAGGTAAAAGAGAAGAAATGCTAAGAAAACCCACAGAATTTTATACTACAGAGGACATCAAGTATGACATTGGAAGAAAAGCAGTAGCCAAGCTGGCATCTCATAATTCTCTGGAAAAAGTAAGTAGAAATGGGTTGGGAAAAAATTATTTATGGCCTCTACACTAATGCACAAAGTACGGGTAATATACAAATAGAACATGAGATTTTATACAATGAGGAAAATAATTTCTCACAGATATAAAGAAACTTGGTAGGATGGGACTCATGACTAGAACATGGCAGTGAGGAACATTGTTCCAAATAAAAAGAACTGCGTTCTGATGAGCAGCTGGAAAGGAAATGGCAGTCATATCATACACACTGCATGTCTGTGGGGACAGAAATGGCTTCTTTGCTGTGATCTATGGAAAGTGAGTATAAGCCCCTGCTCTCAGCATTTCTAAAATTCAGAAAGGAAAGGAGGAAGAAAAAGTGTAAAGACCAAAGGAAAGAAGGAAGGCGACAAAAGACAGTAAGCAGGAGGAATGAAATAAAAACAAAAAATGATAAAAGGAAAGTCAGAGTAGCATTTTACATCATGAAGATACTCTTAGATGGAATTTTATATCTTTGAGAATGGAAACAGGAAAGGGATTATTTAGGTGAAGATAAAAGGAGGGGAGAAGAAGTGACACCATAGTAAAAATGTGCTAGTCTGCCCAAACAGATAAACTGGATTATAGGCCCCAGGAATAAATCATGAAATTGGCACAAAGAAGTTCCAGAAGTTGATTTAATGTAACATAATCCTTCAGAAGGAAGAAGATGGCAGAGCTAAGATGATGATTCTGGATCTAATTCTGATCCACAAGGATGGAATCAAATAGCAAAATGAGGGTAAAGAAGATCTTGAAAGAAAGTTAACTATACCATTTTGGTTCTTCCTGATAGTCAAGGAGGTCAGGTGAGATGCAGTCCAGAGCTACTGGAAGTCTGACTTCAAAAAACTAAAAAGATATGATTTTCATAGCCTGCAACTCTATAGGGGGAAAAGGATCAAGGAAGATGGTGTTCGCCTAAGAATGAAATTTTTTTTAGTCAGTGCAATTACTCTAGAGTCCAGAGATGAGGACTGGAAGGAATGACCACAGGGACCTTGCCATTAAACTCAGATTTAGAGATGTGAGGCAGAGAGTAGGCATAACTGAGAGAGTAGTTCATATATTTCAGTACCTTCAAAAGTACAAACATAAGGCAAAAACTGGGAGATTTAATAACAAAACAAAGATTTATGTTCTACAAAGGGTACCATGGACAAAGCTAAGAGGTAGATGGCAGAATGAAGAAAATATTTGCTTTGTCTAAAACTGACAAGGATGTAATGTCCTAGGACTATATATGGGACTCCTGCAAAAACAGGAGAAAGACAGCAACCCAATAGAAAAAAAAAAGTGCCAAAAATACCAACAGGCAATTTAAAGAATAGATAAAAGCTAATATGCATATGGAAATTTGATCAAAACCATTAGTAATCAATATGAATTGAACCAACAATAAGATATTAGTTCATACCTATCAAACCAACAAAAACTAGAAATCTAGATTACAGATGTCAGCTATGTGGAAATCTGCTGCAAGACTTTTTTTTTTTACCACTTCTAAAAGTAAGCTGGCATTACTTGACACATTAAATAGATTCATACCCTATAGCCCAGCAGTCCCTTTCTTTTTTTTTTTAATATTTATTTATTTGTCAGAGAGCGCAGGAGCGAGCACAGGCAAACAGAGTGGCAGGCAGAGGCAGAGGGAGAAGCAGGCTCCCTGCTGAGCAAGGAGCCCGATGTGGGACTCCATCCCAGGACGCTGGGATCATGACCTGAGCCGAAGGCAGCGGCTTAACCAACTGAGCCACCCAGGTGTCCCCCAGCAGTCCCTTTCTTAAGTAACATAAAATAAATTCTTTATAAGTTTAGAAGGGCACTAAAATAAGGATGTTCATTGCAGGGTTATTTGTAGTGGCATGGGCAACCTGTGTGCCCATCACTGGAGGAGTGGATGAGTACAATGTGGCAAATGCACACCATGAAATACTAGGCAATAGGGTGAAGTAACATTAAATGTCAGCATCTGGCAAGATGAATAGAGATGAAAAACAGTGCTTAGTGAAAAACATAAAACACAGAATGAGACATATAACTCAGTAGTTTTGTAGTACATTTAAAAATGTATGCCTACCAAATAATAACTATTTTCTACGAATACATTTAAACACATTAGAAAATTGCCTATTGTTGGGGGTGCGGATGGGAGTGGAGATAGAGTGTAATGATGGAAGAAAGAAATAAAGAATTAACAAGAGGACTTTTCCTTGCAGCAACAATGATAGTGTGTCATGAACTGAAGTGTATGATTAATTCAATCTTTCAAGGGATGAAAACTTCAAAATAAAACATAGAAAACCACAAATTTATTAGCACCTAGACCATGAACAGAACAACACTTAGGAAAAGTTGAAATGCAGAAAAACTTGTAAAATAACTGACAGCAAAATGGGCTCATTATTTGAAAAAAGAAATAAGAACAGATATCTCTGATGCTCCGAACACATGGGATGCTATTTACATTTAAAGAAAGTAACATTTTTGGAGACACTGACCTACATATTTGAAATACTTCTTTTAATCCCCATAGCCACACTGAGGTAGGTGTTACCTTAGTAATATCTTTTTTTATAATAACTTTTTTGGTTGCAAGAAATATAAATCCATCTGTAGTAATTTTGAGGAAGAAAAGTTTATTGTAAAGATGCAAGGTTATCTCACAAAACCCAAGAGCAAGTATGCAGCTGGTCCTCCAAAGCTGACTGAAACCAGGGTAGCAATGATCTCAGGCTCTTTCTTTGAAAATATTGTCTTCTATCTTTGCTTCTCACTGTCCTCTGACTTCAACCTATTCTCCCTACCTGCCAACTTTCTTTGCTTCTTCACATACATGGAAGAAGACAACTGCTCCATAGCTCAAGTGTTTGCCTGTTCCAGCACAGAAATGACTAAAACCACAGCATACCAATTCCAAATTCCCAGGAAAGAGGACTTAATCCAGCTTCACTGCACTGCTTTTGGTGATTTGGTGATATGATACTAACTTGGTTGCCAGGGCTCACCACAGTGGGAGAAAAAGAGTGTTCTTAGAGAATGGGCTGTGTGCTCTAGCGCACTCTAAAACACCTACCACAACCAATAGGACTGCAGAACAGTTTTCAAATGAATATGAGTAATAAATGACATGAGACTCTGTTTTCTTTGACTTCAAAGCCCATGCTTTCTCTACTACATCATATAGCCTTCCAAATGTTCAAAATAACTGTTTTCATTGCCTCAATAAGAGAACAGTATTAGGTATCCCCAGGAAACAGATGGCATTCTCAAATCAAGACAGTTTGGAAGTTTCATGAAGGATTAGTTATAACAATGTGACAGGGTGCAGGGAAATTGCTAAGGGGCTACAGTACCCCAAATCTGGTATTAGAAGGGCTAAGCCTGAAGAGTAATGGACGTAGCAGTTCCAAAACTTAGAAATAGAGAACTAAGTAGAAAAGGCTAAATGACAGGAGCTGAGATCTTAGCTAAAGGGATACAGGTGAGTTTGTCACAACCCCACGGGAGCTAGATAATTAAACAGCCCAACCTCACATTCTTACTTCCGTTTAATCTTTGGCCTAGACTATTCATTGGCTGAACCCAACAGAAAGCCAGTAGTAAGGGGATCTGTTGACGTTTCCATGCAGGTCATCTTTCCAGGCCCAGAGCTGCGTGGATAAAGAGGGCCAGGAACTGATCTGAAGAGGCAAAGAGATACCTTGGTCTGTAGACTGGAAAATAAAATCAAATGTGCAATCAGATTGGAAGTCCAAAAAGATAAGAATTTAAGAATGCTCCTAGAGGATCTAGACATACTTAATTTTCATGTCCTGGGTAAACCATGTTTCTATATATTGAAGTAGATATTTAGCTTAGGTCACTAAAAATGAGTGCCTCAAGAGCTTTTTTTTGGGTTCAAGGCTCTGGACACTTATTCTCCACATCTACTAGAAGAGCTTTGTCATTTGGCTAATACATCAGCATTCTGCTTAAGATTTCATTGAGAAAATAGCGCTGTAACACCTCCAGATACTGTGCTAAAATAAAACCTCACAAATGAATCACAAACTAGTGGCGACGACAGAGAAGTAAATGAGAGTACAGGATTAGGAAAATGCACAGGTTATGCAGGAACTCAAATATAAGTCCAGTGAACACAGAAAGGGGAAGGGGTCAAGGAAGACTTCCTGAAGTAACTGCAAAGGGTAGGTAAGGATGTTCCAAAGACAAAGGCGCTGTCCCGGAAGGAAGAGAAGCCCAACAAGTATTCAGTTCGCTAAAAGAGGAGTTACCACCAGGAAAGAATTAGACTACGGACCAGTGTACAAGTCTAGGAGGTACGAGGACTCGCTGTGATTAGCAAAGATCTCCGCTCAGCCCTTCCTCCAGCCTTGTTCCGCCCTTCATCCCATCCCATCCTCAACTAAAGAGGCGCTATCAACAATTCCACTCAGATGCGAGGGTATCCCAGGCCTAAAACCCACGTCTCCAGCAGGGGCGGTTACTGCTGAGTTCCCCCGTAGAGCGCATGTTTCACCCAGGTGTTTGCGTTAGCGCTGTCCCTCCCCCGAGCGGCCAAGGAGAAGGCGCTCATTGGTTGCCGTAACGGCGATCCGAGGGGCTGGGGAAGGCTGATTGGCAGCTTTTTTTTTTTTTTAGCGAGGACCACGCCCATCTCCTCCGCTATGGGTGGTCAGCTCAGGGCCCAAGGCCTAATGGGTAGTTTGGGCGTGTAGCTGGGAACTGTTTTGGGAGCCCGGGCTTGGGCTTTAGCTGGGAGGGAGCCCAAGGTGCGGCTACAGCCTGAGGACGGGTTAAACTGGGACCACAGCTAGAATTCCTGGGTTGCCTGCCCACATTTTCAGGCCCTGGGCGCGCGTCCTCCCACAAGTGGATTTGCATCTGGGTATACGAGAGGGCTGGGACGGGACGCGCATTTCAGAGATCGCTGCATTCTGGTTGGTGCATTCACATCGTTTTCGCGGGCCCTGGGGGCTTTTCATGTGCCTCCGGGGTCCAGGGTCCATGGCTAGGGCGGCGGCTTATCGCGAGCGAGCGCCACCCGCGCCGAACAGCTCCTCCCACCCGCCAAAACTTGTCCCCGTTCCCGTCCCCGACCCCGCCCGACCAGGGTCAGTTCGTACCAGATGCCCGGTCCTCCCGGGCCCAGGGCCTTGGATGAGAAAGTGCTTGCCCTTGAGAAGACAGTTTTAGATCGCTCAGCTTGATTTTACAGCATTCCTGGCTACACTTACCATCCGCCATAAACCCTGAAAGCATTTCAGCGGTGAATCAGGTAGCTCCTTACCGCCTGGAATCACTCGTCCATGGCTAGCGGCACACCACCCCTGGCCGCCCCTCTCCACTTTACAATTGACTGCTTATTCTTTAAGGTTTAGTTCTAATACCAACTCTCCCATAGAAAGCCTGCTCCATACTTTGGGACAGTTACTCAATTACATCCTTAAGAGTGTAGGCTCTGGAATTGGTGACTGAGTTAGAAATGCCTTTTGAAATGTGTTTTTGAGCAAATTACTTAACCTCTATGAGCCTCAGTTTTGCATATCAAAATGAAGGTAATCTGGTACTTAAAGGGTTTTGTGAAGATTAAATGTAGAGCTGTTAGAACAAGTGCTTGGTAAAAGTGAGCTTTTATTATCTGTCCTCCCAGTGTACTTTGCTCTTTATATTAACATTTGTTCTAGTCTGCCCTATTAAACTTTTGAGCTTAAAAGCCCAAACTGTCTTGTTTATAATGTCAGTGTACAACAGCATTGGGCAAATGTAAAGTCAAGAAATTTTGGAAAACTTTTTTAAAAGCACCCTTTCCCTTTTCTTTCTTTCGTTTCCTTTTTTTCTTTTTACTCTTAAAGGCTCTCTGAGATAGGAATTCTCAAACTTGGAGAGGAAGCTGAGATCCTAGGGGGAAGAATATGCACTTCTTTTGTTCTCCATGGTAATCAAGGGTGACCACGGCCCTACCATTCCCCTTTCTGCTTGACAACTTGAGACAGGTTTCATCTTAAGAATAGGCCCGGGTGGTGGGGTTACATTATATGTTTAAATAAAAAAAAAAAAAAAAAAAAAAAAAAAAAGGCCCGGGGCCCCCTTTTTCTAAGACCTTTTTTTTAAAAAAATTTGTAACTCCAAATTTTTCTTTTGCCCTTTTTTTTTTTTTTTTTTTAAAGATTTTATTTATTTATTTGTTAGAGAGAGAGAGAGAGTGAGCACAGGCAGACAGAGTGGCAGGCAGAGGCAGAGGGAGAAGCAGGCTCCCTGCCAAGCAAGGAGCCCTATGTGGGACTCGATCTCAGGACGCTGGAATCATGACCTGAGCCCAAGACAGCTGCTTAACCAACTGAGCCACCCAGGCGTCCCTCTTCCTCCTTTTTAAATGCATATGAATCTCCTTTAAAGCCTTTCGCCAGTTTCAAGACCCAGGGAAGGTCTTTCTCGATGACCTGGGAGCCATCCCTTTGAAATGTAATCCTCAGGAAGATGGCATTCCTATTTCCTAGTCTCTATAGAGGGGTAGGGGCCTCAAATCAAAGGGCATCTTGCTCCAATTGCAAAATTACAACCTGTAAGCTCACTTTTCCTTTGAGTAAGACCAGTCACCACACACAGGTGGCCATACTGCAGCTCTTAGTAACTCCAGCCACTTGTTTCAGTAGAGTTGAGTTCAATTTCCTATTGCAATAATCTTTTTTTAAAGATTTTATTTTTTATTTATTTATTTGATAGACAGAGATCACACAAGTAGGCAGAGAGGCAGGCAGAGAGGGGAGGGGAGAAGCAGGCTCCCTGCTGAGCAGAGAGCCCGATGCGGGACTCGATCCCAGGATGCTGGGATCATGACCCGAGCCGAAGGCAGTGGCTTAACCCACTGAGCCACCCAGGCATCCCCCCCTTTTTTTTTTTTTAATATTTTTTTTTATTTAACAGAGAGAGAGAGTGAGTGAGCGCACAAGTAGAGGGAGCAAAAGGCAGAGGAAGCAGCAGGCAGAGGGAGGAGCAGGCAGAGGCAGAGGGAAAAGCAGGCTCTCCACTGAGCAGGGAGCCTGATGCAGGACTCTATCCCAGGACCCTGGGATCATGACCTGAGCCTAAGGCAGCCGCCTAACCAACTGAGCCACTCAAGCATCCTGCCATAGTTTTAAATAAAGTCTTTCTTTCATGTTTAACTTTGCCTATTTAATTTGCCTAGTGTAATTTCTCTTTGATAATGAAAATTTTATGTTCTATGTTTATTGTTTCTTCTCAGTTACATGGGTGTTTCATTTCTTCCTCGCTGCTGACTGAGAAGGCCTTCTCACATGTCCTTGGATATCTAGAGATTAACCAATTTGTATTCAAAAGATTAGAACTTTGTGGAATGAAGCTACCACTTTAAAGTCATTGCAGTAGTGTGATATGTATGATGTGGAAAGGGTAGTATATCTATTTGAGGGAATCCTAACCAACGTGCATTTATCTTATGGAAATGGCACCCGGAAATAAAGAACAGACCTGTCCCCTTGTTCTTCTTTCTTCCTTCCTTCCTTCCTTCCTTTTTTCCTTTCTTTCTTTTCCTTCCTTCCTTTCTTTCTTCTTTTTAAGATTAAAAAAATTTATTTATTTGAGAAAGAGAGACAGAGACAGTGACAGAGATAGTGAAAAAGCATGAGTGGGCAGGAGAGGGAGAAGCAGGCTCCCTCAGCAGCGAGTCTGACACGGCTTGATCCCAGGACTCCGGGATCATGACCTGAGCCAAAGGCAGATGCTTAACCCACTGAGCCACCCAGTGCCCCTGATCTGTCCCCTTTTCTATTATTATGAAGGAGGCATGAGAAAAAAAATGCAACTTTCAAAGAAAGAGAATGTCTAAAAATATAATCCCCTCTGAAGAGATGCTAAATGTGGTTAAGGAGAGAAGCTAGAGGATGTGAGAGAGGTCAGGGATGGTAATGGAAAGGCTTCTGCAATGGTAGAGGTAGTGTGGAGAGGTGTTCCTTAATGTACAGGAATGAAATGTATCCATTTAAGGTGGGAAGTTAAGGTGCAATAAGATTGAGTTGGAATGAAATGAAAGATTGTTGGGAAAAAAGGCAGATAGTAGGGAGAGGGGAGTTAATTGGGAGTCTATACCAGTAGTCTGAGAAGCTTGCCAGAGGCTTTGACCACTTGGATCAGAAGAGAAATATCAAGCAATCATGTTACCTAGGAAACTAGGAGATGTAGGAGAAGGGGTTTGACAGACTAGCTCTCTCACCTTCCTTTCCTCTACACACAAGCATAAACTTAAGTTGAATGCATTATTATGGTGGCAATTTATTTATAATTTATAATGACAGTATAAGTTCTCCCTCACAGGCTAGTGGAGCCTAAGATACAGAGTTGAGGCTGATGATCTTTTTCATTTTCTGTTTTTCTCTGGCTTTTCTTAATGTCAACACTGCTCCCTAATCTCCTTTTTCTTAATTTTTCCTTCTACTTTTTCTTATGTAGAAATGGAGTGTCTGAAGAAGGTGGATTCAGGACATGAGAGTGGAACATGAGAAAGAAAAGACTAAAATGACAAGTTCAAAGAGAGGAAAACTTTACTTCCAGATGTAAATGCAAAACTCAGGCTGGGAATAGCATGTGAAAGTGTTGTACAAATAAAATGAAATGGAATTAAGCACATTTATGTCCTTATAAGATCCGGTTGTAACAACATAGAAGAAAAACATAGGAAAATCTCAAATTATCCCGAGAAAGGGCCAAGAGAAAACAACACTGGAAGTGAAATCAGACAGATGAGCATTAGACATCAGCATAATCTTCCAGGTCTGATGCTGTAAGCTCACTTTTCCTAGGAAGAAAACTATGAATGCTCTTTCCTAGAGAGCCTTTCAGCATGGGAGAGTTACCCAGTTGTCAGGGCTGGGGGAGGGAGCTTCTCTTCCGGGAGGCTTCCCACTAGACAGACTCTCCCTGGGCCAGGCTGGTCCTCCTAAGGGCCCTCACCATGGCTCCCTTCATTTCCTTGTTTCGAAAACTATATATGATGGGGTTGCACATGGGGGTGATGATGGTGTAGAGGAGGGAGAAAGGCTTGTCTTTGTCAGGGCCATGTGTGCTGCGAGGGTTCATATAAGAGAACATGGCTGAGGTGTAGAAAAAGATGACCACAGTCAGGTGGGAGGCACAAGTAGAGAAGGTCTTTCCATGACCTGAGGAGGAGGCTCTGCCAAGGATGGAGGCCAGGATGCGTGCATAGGAGATGACAATGAGCACCATGGGGCTGAGCAGCACCACGATGGCATCGGCAAAGATCATCTTCAGACTAAACTGAGGGTCTCCACAAGAGAGAGCGATCACTATGGGGGCCTCACAGAAGAAGTTTTCTATGTGGTTGTCTCTACAGAAGGGATTCCGGAATGACAGATACTCAAGAAAGATGCCGTTGATCAGCCCAAAGAACCAGGCAGTACTCACCAGCTTCACACAAACCTGCCGGCTCATGATCTGGGCATAGCTGAGTGGGTGGCAGATGGCAACATAACGGTCATAGGCCATAAAAGCCAAGAGGATGCACTCGGCCACACCTACACAGAAGACCAAGTACATCTGGGTTGAGCAAGAGACAAAGGAGACAATGTGGTTCTTGACCACCAGATGGATCAGCATCTGTGGGATGGTGGTGGTGATGAAGCAGACATCCAGGAAGGACAGGTGGCCAAGGAAGAAGTACATGGGGCTGTTGAGCCTGGGGTCTGTCCAGGTGATGAAGATGATGAGGCCATTCATGGCCATGGCAAGGCTGTAGAGGGCTAGGAAGAGGGCAAAGAGCAATGCCCGAGTGGAAGAGGAGCTCTGCTCAAAGCCCACGAGGATAAACTCTGTCACTGTGCTGCCGTTCCTTAGGTCCACTGTCTTAGACCTGCTTGAGGAGGTAGGACAGGAAAAGCAAAGGTGAGACAGTTGTAGGGGAATGTAAGGTACTCACCTGGGCCAAGAGATGCAGCTATAGAAGAACAATGAGTGGTGGCAAACATCTTGGAACTTTAGTAAATTATGTAACTGGCAATGTTGTGGGGCAGTGAAAATGTCAGTGTCACCATAGGCTGCATACATAGAATTGTAATATCAAAAATTGAGGAAGTGAAGGATATACTTTATTCTGGTTTGGTCAGGCGTCAAATGAAGTACTGCACCTGCTCCAGGGCCCTAAATATTGAAGGGTTGGCCAGTAACCAAAATGTGTTCAGAGATGCAAATC
Organism: Taxidea taxus jeffersonii; assembly: GCA_003697995.1. Classification (NCBI taxonomy): domain Eukaryota; kingdom Metazoa; phylum Chordata; class Mammalia; order Carnivora; family Mustelidae; genus Taxidea; species Taxidea taxus. Next base: position 28,604 of record RCUC01135859.1, read on the forward strand.
TAGGATGGTTGGGCCGGGAACCCATGCCAAACGAGGACAGATTTAAGAAATTGAGGAATGAAGTATTTGAGGGAAGGGCATGACAGTTGTTAGCTGATAGAAGATCATATTTAGGAAGTACTTGGGAGATGTTTAAAGACATATTTTTCTAGAAGAAAAAAATGCTCAGTCTAGTGTATGTATTTAAAATGATGAGTGGTTTGAAGTTTCAGAGGAAATAGTAACATTCTAGCCTTCAGCATTGCCCCTTAAGGGAGAATGATTTGCATACCTCTGGAAACAGCCATGCTTACCAGTCATCCACCCTCTTTCCAGACTCCCTCTCCCAGTAGTTTGTGCTGCTGTATCCACCACCCATACAGTGCATGCTGGAGATGGGGCCTGGTTGTGAGCTGTCACATGCTTTCCCAATAGGATACAATTTTCCTACAGGGGTTGGAACTTAGGGCTAAGCACTTTTGGGTGGAAAGGATGCATCCATTGCTGTGAGACAAGGGAAGCTATGAGCAGGACACAGACTTAGCCTTTCTGGAATGGAACTTCTGAACACTTTGATCTGTCCCTTTGCTTCCAGGATTAGTCTCGATCTTTTCCCATCACCTGAGAATGAACATTCAGAACTCTCATGTTCTTTTCTCATTATTGTAACTTTTAGGAAGTCATTATGTTCATGTTAAATCTCTCTTGTACTCTTCATCTTGTCTTGGAGTTAGGATATCAGATAGATCCCTTCTACTTTCAGATCCTTATAGATGGTTAGCATATTCCTTCTTAACCTTCAGTTTTGCCAACCACTCTTCTTCATTTCCTTCTCTCTTACTCCTTTTTCTACACATTCTTACTCTACCCCCTCTGATAGTCTTTCCCCCTCCTTTCTCCACTTCCACTTCTCACTCTTTTCTTCTCCCTCTCCCTTTCTCATATTTGGTGTGGCTGTCTGCCATTCAGCTACCTCTGGCTGGACTCTCTTCTCCATGTTTTAAACATCTCATGTTGCCTATCTTAATTTGAGAAGAGACCTGCCCCATTAACTGCTACTCTTTTCCACATTGGATTCCTAATAGGTGATTTCCTGATAGGTCAAGGCAGTAGGCCATTCCCATCATCTGTACTTTGGAACATTCCCCTAGAACTTGTACCTAGAACTTCTTCTCTTTGGGGCCCAGAAAGGGCAGGGAGGGTCAGAGAGCAATGTTTAACCCAAGAAGTGGCCTGGAATCGTGGGCCCAATGGACATATTGGGTTTGAGGTCAGAACCTGGGCAAGGGATGGCAGTGAGCTATGTTCCAGATAAATAAACCAAATAAACCTGGGACTTGTCCAAGAAGAAACTAAAGTTCAACCTAAGAAAACACTAGGATCTATAGCAGTATATAAATGCTTACTGTGGTTCACTGTACTAGAAAGAATACTCCATGATACCTGGCATCTCGCACCCTGTTAACTACCAGGGTTAACCAGTCAAGCATTTGTGTAAATAAATAGGACAACGACTTTAAACTCACATCCTACCTCATTCTGTTGCTTGGCTGGTGATGACGTTTATCACTGAATCACTGCGGCAAATAATAGAGAAAATCCCATGGTGTTTGAAGAAGAACTGGTCCAGGGAGGATGGTCTGACCAGGTGGGCCACTCTGGAAGAGAGTTGTGGTGATGACCTCGTTAGTTCTTCAACATCCATACCATAGATGATGAATGTTTACTTAAATAATAATACTAAGTTACATATGTACTGCACTTTAACTATCACATATTCCACTTGTTAATAAGCTTACTTGCTCCCATTTTTTCATAGTATATGTTTTGACCTTCTCAGGACTTTTAATTTTGTCCCAGTGCTAACTGAATTTTAGCACCTTGACTTGAAAATCACATAGTCTCTTAATTGTTATTTGAAGAAACACCAGCAAGAAAATAATAAAGTATTCATTCTCCTTTAGCTGCAGACAATCTCATATTACTCTGTAACATAAAACAAGTCCTTGTGGTTGTTTCTGACAAAGAATTTTCTGAGACTGGACATCAGAAATTGTTGCTATGTGCTCTAAACCTAATTTTGAACCACTAAAATATCATTTTTATTGGTGGCCTTAATGATGGCCATTGTAATACTTAAATTGATCTTTCTCTGTTTTCAGAAAGGTGTAGATTGTGAGATTCCTGTTAAATCAGAAGAGGATCATAGGATTTCTCATGCCAAGGGTATAGATAGAAAATAAATAACCACCCATGACCCCTTGGACTTCTTGTTTAAAGAGTCAAGGGTCTGTAATCTCATTTAAATTAATAATAATTCATAAAGTAGTTCACACATGCCATAACTTTTTATTGTAATTTAAGGATATAATTTAATCTCATTGAAGAACCTTTGTTAAGTTATGTTAGACAATGTAGTTGAACACAGTTTGGCAAGGAGAGAGGAATAGGGAATAGGTTTTCAGCTGTGGGTCTAGACTGGCTTCAGAGCTGACTAATTAACTTACTGTTCTGATTCCTTTTAGAACCACTTATAAGCAAAATAGAACTGTTCCAAAGTTCCAAGAGCCTCACAACAGAGTAGTGATTTGTGTTGGAGGACCAGCCAACACGAAGGTGGAAGTAGGACTGTCTTAATATCTTATACCCTATGGTTAATTGTAGACTTAAAAGGATTAGAGAACAGAATGCTAGATACTGTTAGGGGTAGGGTAGGTAGGGAATAAGTTCTTCCATATTCCTGAGGTTTCCTTTCACATGGATGATATTGTGATAGCATAACACTCTTGACCTTTCTCTTCCTTATTCACACTGATTGGTGGGGAATGGAGTGGCTTACCAGATTGGTGATTTTAGAAGGAGAAACCAAGCACGTGTTTTCTATCCCTTTCCTCTCACCTTCCTCTTGGGAGTGAGTGGCCTTCTTCAGGGCAGGCTCTACCCCTGTTTGGGGAGGCTTTGTGGCTGTATGTTCCTGCCAGTTACCAGGAAATAGGTTTTTCTGTCCAATTCTCTGTTTCTGAATTAGGATGTCCAATTGCTTCAATGTCCGCTTTGTTATTAGTAAAGGTAATGTTTTAACCTCCACCTGCAGGCTCTGTCTTATTTCTCAGATGATTCAGAACCAGGTGGGAAGAGCTGTGCTATTTAACATTTTTTTTTTAAATTTCTTTTCAGTGTTTCAGAATTCATTGTTTATGCACCATACCCAGTGCTTCATGGAATACGTGCCCTCCATAATACCCACTACCAGGCTCAACCAACACCTTACGCGCCCCCCCCCTCCAAAACCCTCAGTTCATTTCTCAGAGTCCACAGTCTCTCATGATTCATCTCCCCCTCCAATTTCCCCCAACTCACTTCTCCTCTCTATCTCCCCATGTCCTCCATGTTATTCCTTATGCTCCACAAATAAGCAAAACCATATGATAATTGACTCTCTCTGCTTGACTTATTTCACTCAGCATAATCTCCTCCAGTCCTGTCCAGGTTGATACAAAAGTTGGGTATTCATCCTTTCTGATGGAGGCATAATACTCCATTGTATATATGGACCATATCTTCTTCATCCATTCATCTGTTGAAGAGCATCTTGGTTCTTTCCACAGTTTGGCGACTGTGGCTATTGCTGCTATGAACACTGGGGTACAGATGGCCCTTCTTTTCACTACATCTGTATCTTTAGGGTAAATACCCAATAGTGCAATTGCAGGGTCATAGGGAAGCTCTATTTTTAATTTCTTAAGGAATCTCCACACTGTTCCAAAGTGGCTCTACCAACTTGCATTCCCACCAACAGTGTAGGAGGGTTCCCCTTTCTCCACATCCTCTCCAACACATGTTGTTTACTGTCTTGTTAATTTTGGCCATTCTAACTGGTGTAAGGTGGTAGCTCAATGTAGTTTTGATCTGAATCTCCCTGATGGCTAGTGATGATGAACATTTTTTCATGTGTCTGTTAGCCATTTTTATGTCTTCTTTGGAGAAGTGTCTGTTCATGTCTTCTGTCCATTTTTTGACATGATTAACTGTTTTGTGTGTGTTGAATTTGAGGAGTTCTTTATGGATCTTGGATACCAGCCCTTTGTCTGTACTGTCATTTGCTAATATCTTCTCCCATTCTGTGGGTTGTCTCTTTGTTTTGTTGACTGTTTCCTTTGCTGTGCAGAAGCTTTTGATCTTGATGAAGTCCAAAAAGTTCATTTTTGCTTTTGTTTCCTTTGCTTTTGGAGACATGTCTTGAAAGAAGTTGCTGTGGCTGATGTTGAAGAGGTTACTGCCTATGTTCTGCTGTAGGATTCTAATGGATTCCTGCCTCTTGTTGAGGTCTTTTATCCATTTCAAGTTTATCTTTGTGTATGGTGTAAGAGAATTGTCGAGTTTCATTCTTCTACACATAGCTGTCCAATTTTCCCTTCAACATAGTGTTAGAAGTCCTAGCAACAGCAATCAGACAACAAAGAGAAATAAAAGGTATTCAAATTGGCAATGAAGAATTCAAACTCTCTCTCTTTGCAGGTGACATGCTTTATATGGAAAACCCAAAAGATTCCAACCCCAAACTACTAGAACTCATACAGCAATTCAGTAATGTGGCAGGATACAAAATCAATGCACAGAAATTAGTTGCTTTCGTATACACTAACAATGAAAATACAGAAAGGGAAATTAGAGAATCGATTCCATTTACTATAGCACCAAGAACGATAAGATACTTGGGAATAAACCTAACCAAATGGGTAAAGGATACTGAGCACAGGAACAGGTAAAATTCCTGCTCTCGAGGAGCTACAGGACACTCGTGAAAGAAACTGAAGAAGACACAAAACGATGGAAGACCATTCCATGCTCATGGACCAGAAGAATAAACATTGTTAAAATGTCTGTACTGCCTAGAGCAATCTATACTTTCAATGCCATTCCGATCAAAATTCCACCGGCATTTTTCAAAGAGCCAGAACAAACATTCCTAAATCTTGTATGGAACCAGAAGAGACCCCAAATTGCTAAGGATATGTCAAAAAAGGAAAACAAAACTAGGGGCATCACATTGCCTGATATCAAGCTTTACTACAAAGCTGTGATCACCAAGACAGCATGGTACTGGCACACAAACAGACAAATAGACCAGTGGAACAGAGTAGAGAGTCCAGATATGGATCCGCAACTTTATGGTCAAATAATCTTTGACAAGGCAGGAAAAAATACCCAGTAGAAAAAAGACAGTCTCTTCAATAAAGAACAGTATTATTTACTGGACCCCTTAAAATCCCTAATGATTATTAGTGATAATAATAACATATATGGAAATAAAATTTAAACAAAAATGTGTTAGAGCTTTGATTACAACAACAAGAAACCATGAGTCACAGAGATGTCTGGGAAGATCCTGAGAGGGAAGAATTCTCTGATACATGTATGCTGAATGCAAGGTATAGTGCTGGTGAGTTCAGGGAGAGAAGTCTACATTCCTTGAACCCAGGAGGACAATGAACAAAGTGTTCTATTGTAGCCTACATGGGTGGGAAAATGTCTCATTGTAATATTAAGGTTCTGATTCCTGTCCTCTTCACCAAAGAGGAGCAGGATACTGTTGAGTACATTCAACAGCAGCCACACCGTTCCTGTAGCTTTCCTAGCATGCTATGACCACAGGAAAGAAAATATTACACAGCACTGTATCATTCATCTATTCTGGAGAGTATGTTTATTTTAGGAATGAGAATGGTTCACTTAAGTTGTAAATGAACTCATCAGCCTTGTTTAAATCATGTGTGTTCTTAGAAAGCTTCAGCTTCTGTGAGGGTTGGCCATCTTCTTGCAGGTCTGGTGTAAATGTGCCTTTAGTAATTTCACATCTAACAGAGCTTAAAATCTGGTTTCTCTTCTGCATGCTCTAATCCTTTCCTTTATTTGGATTAAACACATAATTTCATGACCTGAAAGCGAAAAGCACTATTTTCCTGAGAAAAACTTTAAGGTGGTTATATTTATCCTGGGGTTCATGGAGCTCTAGGGAGTCAGAAAACTCAGTGTGCCCATGCATCTCTGAAATGTTGTATGAAAACATGTGTGCATGAAAGCACTTTTCTTGAGAGTAAAATGAAGAAAAACACATTTGTCGGTATGGTAGTTGTGAAGATTAAGAAGAAATTTATCCATTCAATCAAAAATGTGTGTATGTGTGAATTACACAGAGCCATATTTGTAGTAGGAAAAGTGCTCTAACAAATCTAACATTTTCTTTTCTAGGTCACTGGATAAATAAAAAATATTACTTAAGACATTTACATTTTTAAATGTCAGTAATCTTCAAAATGCCTGAAGCCTTTTGAAAACTGAATCTGCAAATTAAAAATGTATTTCCAAGCATTGTTACATTCTGGGGGAGCATGCAGTACAGCTGAGGGTAGGGATATGTTACGATATATTATTTAACTGATATGGTTAAGAGTTCCTTCAGGGCTTCAGTAAAATGCTGCAGTATTGCAGAGTAATAAAATAATGACACACTCAAGGAAAAAGTGTGTAAGAAGAAAAAACATCAACTCCAGAAAAAATAGCTGCTAATGACTGACAGATTCAGAGGTTTTTCTCAGAAAAGTGCATTTTTGGGCACTTGCGTGGCTCAGTTGGTTAAGCAACTGCTTTTGGCTCAGGTTATGATCCTGGAGTCCCAGGATGGAGTCAGGCATTGGGCTCCCTGTTCAGCAGGGAGTCTGCTTCTCCCTCTGACCTGCCCCCCTCTCATGCTCTCTCACTCTCTCTCAAATAAAAAACGTCTTAAAGAAAAAAGAAAAATGTATTTTTATAAAAGAAAAAATGGCAAATCTAAGTGGAAACAAGGATTAAGCCCAGAAAGTCTGAAACTGAAAGTTGAAATTATGCCCAAACTTTGAGGAAGACTTAAGAGGTAGAAAGTGGCCCTAAAGGGATGCCTGGGTGGCTCAGGCGGTTAAGCGACTGCCTTTGGCTCCAGTCATGATCCTAGTGCCTCAGGATGGAGTCCCATATTGGGCTCCTTGCTCTGCAGGGAGCCTGCTTTTCCCTCTGCCTCTGCCTGCCACTCTGCCTTCCTGTACTCTCTCTATCTCTCTGACAAATAAATAAATAAAATCTTAAAAAAAAAAAAAGAAAGTGGCCCTAAAAATGTGTTCTTTTAGTAAATTGAATTATTAGTAGATATGTGATTTTTGTGATATAAAAGAGAGATTCAGTGATGAAAATCAGTTTCTCCTTGATATTTAGTAATGAAGATAGAAATTCCTGTCCCCAACTGGACAATGCACAGATGGATTGGAGGCCCCACATTCCATAATGGCTGAAACTCAATAATTTTGAAATCAAATGTGTAAAAAATGGGGCTTCTTTGAGAATTGAGTGAAATTTCCATTGCTTCTCAAGGCTGAGAACTAAGAGCTGGCTGAAAACTCTAATTCAATACTATTAGATCAACAGGCAGTCTTCAGGAAGAAGGCAAAGGCATCCACCTCCTGATTCCAGCTCAGACAAGCTACAGTTCACCCTAAGGTGAATAATTTCTCTTTGTTAACTAACAATGAGGATTTAGAAGCCAGATTTGAAAAAGCAAAAAGGGCCATTAATCATTCAAAAACATAGACCTAAGGTTGTGGAAAGGGAGGTGGGTGGGGGATGGGGTAACTCTGTGTTGGGCAATAAGGAGGGCAGGGATGTGATGTTGTGTAGGTGTTATACACAGCAAAGGAATCCTTGAACATTATACCAAAAAGTAATGATGTACCATACATTGGCTAACTGAATTTAAATTAAAAAAAAAAAAAAAGAAAGAAATATAGACCTGATGAAAACCTCTAGAAAGGAATGAGGGTAAGCCCCACAATTAGACCTGCTAAAAGAGAAGGACGACCTGGATCTACAGAGTTTCTTATTAGTGAGATGGGGGTGGGGGGGGCATCCACAACCGGAGATGAAGAACAATACACAAGCTGCAGAACTGTTTGGAAGATTTTGCCACCTATCTGTGGAGGAAGAGAATTAGGTGGTTTTATCTAGCTGTGTGGTGTCTCACATCAGAAATATTAGAAAGACAGTAACCTACACTGAGACCCTTCACCAGGAGCAAAAAAGTGAAATTAGAAAGATCTTGTAAGACCAGAGCCATTGTCTGCCAGGCCCTACTCTGCAGCCTACTGATTAGCCCCATGATGACAAAGATAGCCCAGGTCCTTACCAAACAAATTCTTACATGGTCAGAAAAAAATAATTGTTTTTTCTTCTGATTTTGTGCATTATTCAGAATGCCCTGTAATTGTGGCATTTCTAAAGATTTTTTAAAAAGCATTTTATATATTTATTTGAGACAGTGCAAGAGCAAGAGCACAAGTGGGGGGCGGGGGACAGAGGGAGAGGGAGAAGCAGGCTCCCTGTTCAGCAAGGAGCCCAACTGGGGGCTTGATGCCAGGACCCTGGGATCCTGGCTAAAGGCAGATGCTTAAGTGACTGAGCCACCCAGATGCCCCTAAAGATTTAAAAATTGAGAAGTAACTTTGGAATCCCATGATTTTCACTAACAGAGCTGTATGAAATTTGAGGAATTTACGAATAAAATTGGAAGGCAATGGAAAAGAAATTTTGCCATGTAGAACCTAACAAAGTTGTATAGACAAAAGCATATGGATCCATGGCTGAGAAGACAGATGTAAATGACTTTTAAGGAAGGACAGCTAATTATCAGTGTGAATCCCTGGAGACTTCTTCTTCTTCTTTTTTTTTTTTTTAAAGATTTTATTTACTTATTTGACAGACAGAGGTCACAAGTAGGCAGAGAGGCAGGCAGAGAGAGAGGAGGAAGCAGGCTCTCCACTGAGTGAAGAGCCCGATGCGGAGCTCGATCCCAGGACCCCGGGATCATGACCTGAGCCGAAGGCAGAGGCTTTAACCCACCGAGCCACCCAGGTGCCCCTGGAGACTTCTGATGGCAACTCTGTTAAAACTTAGCAACACTTCTCAATGTCTTAGGAACTCACTTCAGATGTGTTTTTCTATTTCCTTTGCTGTGCAGAAGCTTTTGATCTTGATGAAGTCCCAAAAGTTCATTTTTGCTTTTGTTTCCTTTGCCTTTGGAGATATGTCTTGAAAGAAGTTGCTGTAGCCGATGTTGAAGAGGTAACTAACTGCCTATGTTCTCCTCTAGGATTTTGATAGATTCCTGTCTCACGTTGAAGTCTTTTATCCATTTTGAGTTTATCTTTGTGTATGGTGTAAGAGAATGTTCTAGTTTCATTTTTCTATACATAGCTGTCCAATTTTCTCAGCACCATTTATTGAAGAGACTGACTTTTTTCCACTGGATATTTTTTCGGGCTTTGTCGAAGATTATTTGACCATAGAGTTGCAGGTCCATATCTGGACTCTCTACTCTGTTCCACTGGTCTATGTGTCTGTTTTTGTGCCAGTACCATGCTGTCTTGGTGATCACAGCTTTGTAGTAAAGCTTGAAATCAGGCAATGTGATGCACCCAGTTTTGTTTTCCTTTCTCAACATTTCCTTAGCAATTTGGGGTCTTTTCTGGTTCCAAACAAGTTTTAGGATTGTTTGTGCCAGCACTTTGAAAAATGCCAGTGGAATTTTGATCAGAATGGCATTGAAAGTATAGATTGCTCTAGGCAGTACAGACATTTTAACAATGTTTATTCTTCCAATCATGAGCATGGAATGCTTTTCCCTCTTTTTGTGTCTTCTTCAATTTCTTTCATGAGTGTTCTGCAGTTACCTGAGTACAGATCATTTACCTCTTTGGTTAGGTTTATTCCCAGGTATCTTATGGTTCTTAGTGCTATAGTAAACGGAATGGATTCCCTAAATTCCCTTTCTGTATTTTCATTGTTAGTGTATAAGAAAGCAACTAATTTCTGTGCATTGATTTTGTATCCTGCCACATTACTGAACTGCTGTATGAGTTCTAGTAGTTTGGGGGTGGAGTCTTTTGGGTTTTCCATACAAAGTGTCATGTCATCTGTGAAGAGAGACAGTTTGACTCCTTTGCCAATTTGAATACATTTTATTTCTCTTTGTTGTCTGATTGCTGTTGCTAGTACTTCTAGTACTATGTTGGACAAGACTGGTGAGAGTAGGCATCCTTGTTGTGTTCCTGATCTCAAAGGGAAGTCAGCTTTTCTCCATTGAGAATGATATTTACTGTGGTTTTTCATAGATAGATTTTATGAAATTGAGGAATGTTCCCTCTATCCCTATACCTTGAAGACTTTTAATTAGGAAGAGATCCTGTATTTTGTCAAATGCTTTTTCTGCATCAATTGAGAGGACCATGTGGTTCAGCACAGCAAAGGAAACAGTCAACAAAACAAAGAGACAACCCACAGAATGGGAGAAGATATTAGCAAATGACAGTACAGACAAAGGGCTGGTATCCAAGATCCATAAAGAACTCCTCAAATTCAACACACACAAAACAGTTAATCATGTCAAAAAATGGACAGAAGACATGAACAGACACTTCTCCAAAGAAGACATAAAAATGGCTAATAGACACATGAAAAAATGTTCATCATCACTAGGCATCAGGGAGATTCAGATCAAAACTACATTGAGCTACCACCTTACACCAGTTAGAATGGCCAAAATTAACAAGACAGTAAACAACATGTGTTGGAGAGGATGTGGAGAAAGGGGAACCCTCCTACACTGTTGGTGGGAATGCAAGTTGGTAGAGCCACTTTGGAACAGTGTGGAGATTCCTTAAGAAATTAAAAATAGAGCTTCCCTATGACCCTGTAATTGCACTATTGGGTATTTACCCTAAAGATACAGATGTAGTGAAAAGAAAGGCCATCTGTACCCCAATGTTCATAGCAGCAATGGCCACAGTAGCCAAACTGTGGAAAGAACCAAGATGCCCTTCAACAGATGAATGGATGAAGAAGATATGGTCCATATATACAATGGAGTATTATGCCTCCATCAGCAAGGTTGAATACCCAACTTTTGTATCAACTTGGACAGGACTGGAGGAGATTATGCTGAGTGAAATAAGTCAAGCAGAGAGAGTCAATTATCATATGGCTTTGCTTATTTGTGGAGCATAAGGAATAACATGGAGGACATGGGGAGATAGGAGAAGTGAGTTGGGGGAAATTGGAGGGAGAGATGAACCATGAGAGACTGTGGACTCTGAGAAATGAACTGAGGGTTTTGGAGGGGAGCAGTGGGGGGTTAGGTGAGTCTGGTGGTGGGTATTACAGAGGGCATGTATTGCATGGAGGGCACATATTGCATGTAGCACTGGGGTGATGCATAAACAATGAATCTTGGGACACTGAAAAAAATAAAAGAAAAAATTTTAAAAAGTGTTTCTCTAGACCTACCATTTCCCCTCTTTTCTATTTTAAATATATTCCCATACCCCTTTTCTTAAGCGAGATGGACACTGAGTATTCTCTTTGCTCCCCACCATGTCTTGTCAATAATTGGCTTGCAGCAGAGGTTTTATTCAACTGAATCAAACTGTAGAAGTGTTCTAAATTCTCTCATTGTTTCTCTCTTAGTCTACTGCTTTGCTCTAGGATACACTTCAATCTCTCCATCTCTCTCTGAAACTGAAGGTCTCTGAAGTACCTTCAGGCCCTGACAATGACTATCCAAGGCCAAGTGGTTATAAATGTGCCAGTGCTGGGCATGCCAGGTGCCTGTTATGGGCTAGAATCCTGTGATGTCCAAAAGGTGCATGAAGATCATACACTCTCCCAGAGGACATTTCTTATTGATCTGCACTAATGGGAGACACCATAAATAATGAAATTACCAAAAATAACCTCAATTTCATATCATAGCTGGAGTTCTAACTTCATATTTTGCCTGCCTCCCTCTCCTAAGACTTGCTCTTGCATATCCTTATCCATTCACTATCTGAGCCCTAATGTGGACTTAAAATTCTATTAGAAGTTATAATGAAACCAGAGTACACATGCTGCTTCTCTCCCTTAACACAGTCACCTTCAATATGGAAACTTAATGAATAAAACCACCAAAACACCAAAGGAAAGAGAAAGGAAATGATATGCAAACATATGCCTAATGATCTTCCTCTGAATATTAAGGGCCTGTGTATATGTCCAAAGAGGGATGAATAAGAAATTGAAGAGGAGAATCTAGCAATCAAGAATTATTGAACATCGGCAGACTGGATAATTTCAGCTTTTCTTTGGCATTAGTTAATCTTAGCTATTTTACTATTTAAAATGTCTGAAAGAAATTTGGAATGAATCTAAATAGCTTAGAGAAGAAAGAAAAGGTGAGAGTGAGAGAGAGAGAGAGAGAGAGAGAAGAGATGGAGAGAGATGTGTACCAATAGAATAGAAGAGAATAAAGCTGAAGCACAGAAAGATTCCTGCACTACAAAATGGATGATTTTTAAGGAAAATCATTACATATCGAGAGTCTCAAAACCCATCTGGAACCTGATCTATTACCTTATAGGGAAGCAACAAGGCTAACAGGGTAAAGTACAGGGACTTTGGAGGCAAGCATTCCTGAAATTCAACCTTGGCATTGTCACTTATTATAATGTGGAGTTGTCTAGCTGAGACACAAGCTTTTTTCTCATATAAAACAAGGATTAACTAAAATAACACATAATTAGAGGTTGCCACAGATTAGACAATAAATAAACATTAGTTTTGATCTCTGTTTCCTCTCTGTCTCCCTGTGGTTTCACTTCACAAGTGGAAGGAACACTGTAAAGCTCTGGCCAGCTTCCCACATGCAGAAACCCAGAGAAGGAGGAGGATCTCCTCCATCCTAATGATTCCTGCCTCTCCCTATCAGGAGGGTCTTTCCATCTAACTCAGTACCCCCCTCCCCGATGCATGTGAGTCCCATTTTCTCTTAATTTGACTTCTAGAAACATTGCAAAAAAATATCAGCCTCAAGATCTGTAGCACAATCTCTAAGAGAGGATCATCCTTGAATCACTTCTCAGCCTCTCTTTCTCCAGGGAACAAGAAAGAAAAACACCAGATAAATAGAAAATACTGACATGCACAAACATAAAGAGGAGGAAGGGTTGAAAAGAAAAAGAAACGAGATAATGTAATCCTGAGATAGTGGAGAGATTCCAACTACACAAAACAAAAAAGAAGGAAAAATGTTAAAGCCAAAGGGAGAATTAGAGCAACTGAAACAAAGAGAAGGAAATAGGAAAAGAGGGTGCATTATGTGACAAGATGGGGTATATGTAGAAAAGTGATGACCAGGTGGATCTTTGCGGGAGGGAACAGAGAGAAGCACATCAAGGGACAGAGAAGTAAGAACCCAAATTTTGGCACAGAAAAAAATGTGAAGAAAAGCCAAATGTGGGAAAAGAGACTGCTGGCCAGACAGGCGTGGCATGGCTCCCTGGTCATATGGAATCAGAATTAAAAGCCAGGTACTTCGGTTCTGCTCCCTGAAGTTCTAGAAATGAAAGATCGACCTTCTGGATTGTCTCCCTCTTTGCAACAATTAGAGACAGGTCTTCGTAAATCAGACTGGCCCCACCAGACACATGCAAGCCAGGTGCCCCCAAGCCAGAGCCATGAGGGCTGGTGGGCAGACTCTGAGAGCCTGATGGAACCTCAGAGGGGTGATCGAGAGAACAGAGTAGCTGGGAGAGAACTGGAAAAGTGGAGACAGAGCTAGGCCTCTAGAGAGGGAGAAGTGGACAAGGTAGGGGTTAATGGAGTCTTCTTCATGACCTCTGTGTGCAGAGCCTGATGTGATCTGAACACAGGTGGTCATTGAGGGAGCCAGGAGCTATTCATCTCTGATGGATGCAACTGATTCAGGGTCAGCTTTCATGCAGAAGTGAGCACATTCACTAACCTTCTCCATGGGCTTTGGTACATGAAGGTGATGACATTGGCTGTGCTGATCTCAGGCCCAGAGGAGGGATCCACAGGCATACAGTGAGGGTGCAGTGAATTCTTCTGCAAACCAGCAGCTTGTTTATAGGGCAAGGAGGACATGCACACAGGCAGGCGTGAGCTTCTAACTGGTTTCTATTGGGAGCCAACTGTAATAAGGCCAACAATCTCTTGTGAAGTGTTACCATTCTAACTGGATCCCTGGGGAGAGTCTTAGACCAGTTCATTCCAAGGCTCCCTTGTGAGGCTCTGTCCATGGCAGACGTCCTGGAAGGTCTAGAATAGTCTCAGGTTTTCCCAGGAAAGTTCTACTCCAGTTACCAGATAACCTGATAGACAAGGTGGCCTGGCAAGTATCATTATCCATGTGTCCTCAGCTCAAATCTGGGATCCCTTTAACTATGATCTACTAATTTTATTTTGAATTGATTTTCTAGTTAGGGGTTCTATGTCATAGGCAGCATTCCTTGTGTCCCCAGTTAAATACATTTTCATACCATTATGCTACATTCAACACAATAATTAACATTGGCTGAGTACCACTCTACTCCAGTCACCTTATTAAATGCTGCCAATAGGGTGATAAACACAGTGTCACAAGCTCTCCTTGGTAACATGCTCCCCTCCTAACTGCCATCCTCTACCTTTTCCTCTTCACACTTCATTTCCTGAAATCTGGAAGAACCTTCTTTCTCTGATGCTCCCACTGTTCTTCCAAAACCCTCCCTGCCTCATACTGAATTTGATTCTGCATAACCCAACGAACCACAGTTGTCCTCATATATCCTCTAAAGCTCTTCCTTCTACTCCTGGAGAGCCTGGACTCCTATAAAATTGAAATGTATGCTTGTGTCCTGACTCATTCTATATGTGCGGGATGGCTTTTTCTCTGCATGCTACCATACACTGGGTCTTACAAAATCTAATTTAATTGGGGCATTTTTGACCATAACTCAGTTTGGAGGAAGACATGATTTTAAAAGGTAAGGCATAGAAACTAAACTTCAGGATACTGACCTTTGCAGTACAAGATGTCTGACATTCCTTCAGATATCTATCCAAAACCTCCTGGAAAAAATAAAGGGCCAACTTGTCCAGTTCTTTAAAAACAGCTATTTCTATACCTTCCAATTGGTATGCTAAGAATGAATGTTATTGGTCTCCTCACCTCCCTACAATCTCTCATCCACATTTTATGACTGAATTCCAACCCAAATATGGGGTTTTTCATCCAAGCCCCAAATTTGGGTGAAAAAGTAATTATAGTTGATCGTGGGACAAATGAGGGGTTAGAGTCACCACCCCTGTGTGCAGTCAGAAATCTGCATAAAACTTTAGCTCCCCCCAAACTCTACTACTAATAGCCTACTGTTGACTGGAAGCCTTACTGATCACATAAAGAATCAATTAACACATATTTTGTATTTTATATGTATTATATATTGTATTTGCACCCTAAAGCAAGCTAGAGGAAAGAAAATGTTATTAAGAAAATCACTAGGGGGACGCCTGGGTGGCTCAGTTGGTTGAGCGGCTGCCTTCAGCTCAGGTCATGATCCCGGCTTCCTGGGATCGAGTCCCACATCAGGCTCCTTGCTCGGCAGGGAGCCTGCTCCTCCCTCTGCCTCTGCCTGCCTCTCTGTCTGCCTGTGCTCTCTCTCCCTCTCTCTAACTAATAAATAAATAAAATCTTAAAAAAAAAAAAAAGAAAATCACTAGGAAGAGGAAATACATTTAGAGTACTGTACTGTAAAGTCTACATGTAAGTGGCATTGCACAGTTCAGACCTGCGTTGTTCAAGGGTCACTTCTAAATCAAAACAAGTGATGTCCAAAGTCATATAATTTCTAGAGCCATTAGGGCAGAGTTGTTTGCTCTATTGATGCTACATGAGGTAAGTCTCTATATATTTCCTTTTATTTAGATTTTCTCTAGTGACATTCCATAAATTTATATGCATCTTTCCATGAAGGATTAACTGTTTTCAGTAGGGTTATTCCTATGTACTTCATATTTTGGATACTATTTAAAGTGATATCTTAAAATTTCAATTTTCTAATATGTTTGCAGGTATATAGATTGCAATTCACTTTTACATATCAATTTTTTCCAGTAACCTTGTTAAAACCTATGTAAGTGACAAATCACTGAATTCTGCTCCAGAAACCAGTAATCAATATTGCACTGTATGTTAACCAACTAAAATTTAAATGAAATAAAATACTACCTTGAATAAAAGTAGGGATAATGGTTTCTTAGGCTTTATTATGATCTAAAGGCAATTTTAATGTTTCAATTTTGGAGGATATTTGCGATTGAGTTTTGGAGTATAATCACTTTAATAGCTTAAGGAAATTCATTTTTATTCCTGGTCTGCTGAGAAGTGTTGCTTTTTAAAAAATTATTAACAGGTATAAATGTTGAATAAAACAGATGCCTTTCCTGCATCTACTGAGATGATCATGTGGTTTTTCTTCTGTCTGTTAATGTAGTCATTTACATAATTCATTTTTAAAAAAAGATTTTATTTATTTATTTCACAGAGAGAAAGAGAGAGATCACAATTAGGCAGAGAGGCAGGCAGAGGGGAGGGGAAGCAGGTTCCCTACTGAGCAGAGAGCCCAATGCAGGGCTCGATCACAGGACCCTGAGATCATGACCTGAGCCGAAGGCAGAAGCTTAACCTGCTGAGCCACCAAGGTGCCCCTCATTTTCTGATGTGCAATCAACTCTGAATTACTGGAATAAACTCAATTTTGTTCAGGATATACGATATTACCTTTTTAATACATTGTAGGAGACAGTTTTCTTTTTTTTTTAAAGTTATAAACTGGCATTTTATTTAGCTGCCCAGTTATATCCAAGGATCTTAATAGAAGATTATTAACTCAGGCAAGATGTCTTAAATTTTCAAAATCTTTGGTCCTAATTAATAAAACTAGAAATTCCTGAAGTTTCTGAAGTTTGTAATGGGAGGCCAATTATTTTTTCCAAAATAAAATTATGAAATGTAAAATGCTTTTTTAGCCTTATACATTCCCCAACTTCCCACATGTGGATTCTGATATACCTACTAGGGAGTCTCTTGCATTCTAGAAAAATCACAGAGGAGGAGACAGCTTTCTTTAAGAATTTTGCAACTATGTTTGAGAGTGAGATTAGTTGATATTGTCTTTATCAAGTTTTGGTATTGAAGTTATCACTTAAAAAGTTGAGGTGTCCTATGTCTGGTTCTTTATATAAATATCATAGAAAATTTTTTCAAGTTTTTATTTCAGTTCTAGTTTGTTAACATAAATGGTAAATTTGGTTTCAGGTGTGGAATTTAGTGATTCCTCACCTACATATAACACCCAGTGCTTATCACAAGTGCCCTCCTTCATATTCATCACCCTTTTAGCCCAGGCCCCACCCATCTCCCTCCATCAACCCTCTGTTCTCGCTAGCTAAGTGTCACTTATGGTCCACTTCCCTCTCTCTTTTTTCCCCCTTTCCCTATGTTCATTGCTTTCTTTCTTAAATTCTGCATATGATTGAAATCATATAATATTTGTCTTTATCTGAGTATTTCACATAGCATAGTACTCTCTACCTCCATCCAAGTCATTGCAAATGGCAAGATTTCATTCTTTTTGATGGCTGAGTAATATTCCATCATAGATATATACATATATGTATATATATACCACATCTTCTTTATCCATCCATCAATCAGTGGACCTTTGGACTGGTTTTTATCTTTGCTCTTTTTTTGTTTCTTAAATTCCACTCTTAGTGAAAGCATGGCATTTGTCTTTCTCTGACTGATATATTTCACTTATTTCACTTAGCATTATACTCTCTAGCTCCAATCATGTTGTTGCAAGTGGAAGATTTCATTCTTTTCTATGTCAGAATAATATTCCATTGTATATATATATTTTTTCCTATGGCAGAATAATATTCCATTGCATATATATATAGAGAGAGATCTATAGATCTATATATCACAACTTCTTTATCTGTTCATCTCTCCATAGACACTTGGGATGTTTCCATAATTTGGCTATTGTAAATAATGCTGATAGAAACATGTATTATCCCTGCATGTGTCCTCCCTATAATGCATTATCTGTATGAATTAGTGTTTTTGTATTTCTGGGGTAAATACCCAGTTGTGGGATTACTGGATTGTAGGGTAGTTCTACTTTTAACTTTTTGAGGAACCTCTATACTGTTTTCCACAGTTGCTGCACCAGTTTGTATTTCCACCAACAGTGCAAGAGGGTTCCTTTTTCTCCACATCCTTACCACACTTCTTGTTTCTTGTGTTTCTGATGTCAGTCATTCTTTTTTTTTTTTTTGCATTTAAAAAATTTATTTATTTATTTTTAAATTTCTTTTCAGTGTTCCAGAATTCATTGTTTATGTACCACACCAGTGCTCCATGAAATACATGCCCTCCATAAACCTGGTGGTGGGTATGATGTTAGCCATTCTAACAGATGTAGGTGATATCTCATTGTAGTTTTAATTAGCATTTCCCTGATGATGTGTGATGTTGAGCATCTTTTTGTATAACTGTTGGCCATGTGAATGTCTTCTTTGGAGAAGTGTTCATGTCTTCTGCCCATTTTCTAATTGGATTATTTATTTTTGGGGTGTTGAACTGTATCAGTTCTGTATAGATTTTGGACCCTAACCCGTTATCAGATATGTCATTTGCAAATCTCATCTCTTGTTCAGTCGGTTACCTCTTATTTTGTTTTGTCAGTTGTTTCCTTCACTGTGCAGAAATTTTATTTCAATGGAAAACCAATATTTTATTTTTGCTTTTATTTCCTGGCCCCAGGAGACATATCTGGAGAAAATGTTGCTATAACCGATGTCAGAGAAATTACTATCTGTGCTCTCTTCCTTCTACTTTGAGTTTAGTTTTGCATATGGTGTAAAAAGTGGTCCAGGATCATTTTTTGCATGTAGTTGTCCAGTTTTCTCAACACCATCTGTTGAAGATACTGCCTTTTTCCTACTGGATATTCTTTCATGCTTTGTCTAAGATTAGTTTCCCATATAATTATGGGAAAAATATTTCTAGGTTTTCTATTCTGTTCCATTTGTCTGTGTGTCTGTTTTGTGCCAGTACTAGCGTGCTTTTTTTTTTTTAAAGATTTTATTTATTTATCCGACAGACAGAGATCACAAGTAGGCAGAGAGGCAGAGAGAGAGAAGAGGAAGCAGGCTGTCCGCAGAGCAGAGAGCCCGATGCGGGGCTCGATCCCATGACCCTGGGATCATGACCCGAGCCGAAGACAGCGGCTTTAACCTACTGAGCCCTCCAGGCGCCCCCCAGCATGTTTTGATTACTAGAGCTTTTCAATATAACTTTAAGTCTGAAATTGTGATACCTTCAGCTTTGCTTTTCTTTTTCAAGATTGCTTTGGCTATTTGGAGTCTTGGTGGTTACATATAATTTTTAGGATTTTTGGTTCTAGTTCTGTGAAAAATGCTGTTGGTATTTTGATAGGAATTGCACTAAATGTGTAGATTGCTTTGGGTAGTATGGACATTTTAACATGCTTTCTTCCAACCCAGGAACATGGAACATCTTTCCATTTCTTGGTGTCATCTTCAATTTTATGGAAATATTCTTAAGCTAATGATTTATCCTTATGATTACAAGCGTGTTCATGTTTCCCTTCTCCTTTTGTCATTGTGAAAAATATATTCCTAGTACTTTTCTTCTACTTATCTAAGCAGATTTAATATCATAAATTTTCCATGGTATTATGTTAGAAATTAAAAAGCTTATATTAGTAGTTTATTGCTATATAACAAATTACCACAAATTCAGGGACTCAAAATAATACAAACTTACTATCTTACAATTTCCCTGGGTCAGGAGTCTGGTATGGTTAGCTGGGTATTCTGTTCAGGGTCTCACCAGGCTGAAAGCAAGTAGTCAGCCAGGCTGTGATTTTCATCTGAGGCTCAGGATACTCTCCCAAGCTCACTGGTTATTGACAAGATCTATATTCTTTGCAGTTGTACCAGTGAGGTACCCATGTCCTTGGTGCCTGTCAATCAGCCATTGCTGTCAGCTCCTGGAGGCTGCCTGTAATTGCTTGCCACATGGATGCCCAGGCAGTTTACAATATGGATGTATGCTCTCTTCAGGCCAGCTGGAGCGTTATCTTTCTTTACCTTCAGCAACCTCTAGTCTGCTACAATGGAGTTTTACATAAGATTAATTTTATATTTTGACTTTCATTGTTGAGAAGACAGCTGTCAATCTAATTGTACTTCTTTGGAAGGGAATCTGTCCTTTTCTTCAGGCAGCTGTTTTTTTTTCTCTGAGTCCCTCATTTTCAGATGTCCTAATGGTGTGCCTATGTGTATTTCTTTTTTCAAGTAACATATTATGGTATACTTAGGGCCTCTGTAATCTGTGTGCTGATGTCTTCTTAAGTTTTGGAAAAATCTTGGCTATTTTCTCTTCAGATATTCAGTGTATTTGCTCTATCTATTCTTTCTTTCATCTTCTGCGTTACATATCTCCCACTTTACTAATCCTCTTATCAGCCCTTCCCAGATCTGCTTAAATGTAGACTGACTGTTCCTGGGTCTTAGCTCCCAAATTCTTCACTGCCTGTTTAATGCTTTAGTTCTTTCAAGTGGATGGTTTAAAATATTTTGCCCAGCTTTTGTTGTTCTGAGTGACATAGCTGTTCCAAATTACATGGTCCATCAATATCAGAGGCATAAGGCCTCTTATAATTCATTCTGTAACATCTGTAGTTATGGGACCCTTTCAGTCTTAGTATTGTTTAAGTCCATTTATTTTTGATCAGTCATACCACAGTCATGCCTGTGAAATTAATTTCTTCTATCATCAGTCTCTGGATTTGTTTGAATCATCTATTATATCCATTTTTATTCCTTCTATGTTCCTTGCATAATCTATTACTCTGGGATTAAGTTGGTAGCTTAATTTATTATTTTTTAACACTTCTTTTTTTTCCTAATAAAAGAAAAGTATTACTCCAGGTACATCCCACAAAATTGTAAGTAGTTTCATTACAAATTTGGGGCTTGTAAATTTTTGTAATTATTACCATAATCAATTTTTGTGTTGAAAGCCTGACATGAGGTATCAGGTAGAAGGAACTGAGGTAAATAGGCCTTCAGTGGGGGGTTTTGTGTTAGGCTTTAGGCTGAGGTATACGTTTTCTGTAGTTGTGGTGTCAGAGGCTAAAATTTCCTCACCTGTCCTTGCTTTTGTCTCCTTAACTGTCTTTTTTGTTTCTCTATAAACTCCTTAAATAGGGTCTGAGTGTTGCAGCTCTTTCAGCTGTGATCCTTGAAATTCTACAGCTTTATTGATGTGGTGGTAATGTAGAGGGGAGTGGGAGCATTCCACCGTTCTATGATTAGGTCTCGGTCTTACAGTGAGCCTGTGTCCCTGGGCTGTAACAACTTTCATAGGTCCCTCTCAGCATTTTTGTTTGTTTTGTTTTTGTCTTTTTTTGTTGTTGTTGTTCTTTCATGGATCCTTCCCCTGATTTGTTAGATTCTCATCAAAATAGTTTTCCTTGATGGTAAACTGTGTTCTCTGGGCTTATTTCAAAATGCTAGCTTGTCCCTTCCCCCTGCTAAAGCACAAGGGGATTTTTTTCCCCCTCATTGTCATCATGACCAGAATCGGGCTGCTGGAAATAAAACTCATGAAACTATGAGGGCTCCTCTGAGGGCAAGCCCTGAGTTTTTATCTCTGAAGTCAGTCCATTCTCAGTCTCTAATAACTGGTCAATTTCCCTTTAAGTAATCTGAACAGGCTCCATTTGCATATTCTACCCCCAGAGAACTATGATTTTCTGTGTTCACCTGTCTCCCAGTTTTGGGGGTGGTGGTTTCCCCTGCAACTTCAATTCTCTGATAGATCTAAGAAGTGTTGCTGATTTTCCATTTGTTTACCCTTATTCATTGATGAGGATGGGAGTGTGAGCCTTTTACTTCCAAGCTCTTTACTCTTTCCACATTGGTAGTCTTATATTCATTCCTTGAAGGTATATTAATTATAGTTATGTTTCTTAATTTCCAACCATAAGGGTCTCCTTCTAGCTATTGTTTTGATACTGCTTTCTCATTTAATTGCATTATGGTCAGAGAACTTGGTCTGTGTGACTTCATATCTTTGAAATGTTTTGAGATTTACTTTATGGACTAGTATATGGTCTATTTTGAGACATTTTCAATTTGTGTTTGGTAATATATACCTGGTATCTGTTACTAGGTCAGTCAGTGTGCTAGAAGGAAATGGTTGGCACACCAAATAGAACTAATGAGGGTGCTTACCAGGATGTGGAAGGATTAAGGGAAATCAAAAAGGGATGGTGAATCGTCCTGGGCTCTCAAGAGCAGAGAGCAGGTACCACCTTATGGGGACAGGGAAGGGAGCTGTAGAAGGCCACCTGACAGTAACTCTGGGATATCAGAGATGGAGCAGGAGAACAAACATCCTCACTCCTTCCTCTCCTGCCTTCCTCTATCCTACTAAGTAACTCTTACTAGCTAAATCCAACCAGTATGTAGAGGCAACAAAACCCTCTGAGGCAGCCAACAAAGGTCTCTCTACCAGGACAGAGACCAGAGGGAAAATGTGTGTATTTCATTCTAGAGGGGTAAAAGAAAGTATCTAGCACACATAGGAGGTAGAGTGGACCTTTCAAACAAATGGAACACATGGGTGGGGAAATATAAGCACTGGTGAAAGAAGGAGATTGATAAAGTCAATGAGAAAAATGTTGACATTGTAGGAAGTATTCCCATAATTATTCCCACATGGTTTTCATGGGTTGCACTAAATGGCATGTGCAGGAGTCCTACTGCAAATGAGCAAAGGTGAAGAATGTTAGGATTTAGCTGGGCAGAAATGTGAGACTGATGGGAACAAGGGAAAGATGACTGCTGGGTGAATGAAGTTTGGGTTGAAGTAAGAGAGGAAAGGGGCAGAACTTAAGTAGGTGTCCATGCTTGTGGGAAGGCAGGAGGGCATGATTGGGTACAACTTGGGAAAACTGGAGTAGAAGTGGGCTCAGATAGAGACAAACACCCAGGTTTTAGAGCAGGTTTTATCAGAAGTACTTTCATAGATTGTTGCCATGGCAGTGCCAGTAGAAAGCATGGTCACAGTAAACCAGAAATGTCTTTGTATAGAATTCTGAGTTCTAAATTCTTGGTTTCCCTACTGCCTCTTCTTTTCCCATATCAATACCTCTCATCATCTGCCTCATTCTGCTCTTTTAATACTTTATCTCCTGACCAGGGTTACTCAAGCTCAGCAGTAATGATTCCTTCAGCTGCATAACTCTTTATTGTGGGTGCTGTTCTGTGAATTGTAGGATGTTCACAGCACCCCAGACTCTACCTATTATGTGTCAATAGCACATACTCTCCTTCTTTTGTGACAACTAGAAAATGTCTTCAGATATTGCCAAATACCTCCTGGGGGAGAGAATCATCCCTGCTGAGAACCCCTGCACTAAGACATTAGGTAACTGACTGGGGTAGGGGAGAAAGAAGGATGTGAACAGTGCCTCAGGAAATGTAGTGTATTATAAATAAAACAAGACATAGAGAGGAATCTTCATGAATAAAGGGAAACATTTAAATTGCACAGCATGCATCCAGGCCAGTGACAAAATCTTCCTGTGGAAGCAGACAAATAAGTTAAAGAGCTCTTTTTATATTCTTATAAAATGCAGATCTCATGGGAAGCTTCCCTGACTCCAGGGGATTTTGTTCTATAGCTACCACTCCCAGTTCATAGTCTGGGGAAGTGGGTGCTCTCCTCAGACTTCGGGCTCTTGTTTCTGCCCTCCCACTTCCCCATTAATAATTCACATGCATCTGGTATATACGTCCTCCTCTTGCTTCCTTGAGGAGTAATACAGTCCTATTCAGCCATTCTTATTTTTTCTGGGAACTCTTGGATAATTTTGATGCCACCATATAAGGATAATATCACAAACCTCTTAGCATATTTCTCCCACCTACTGCTTTTCCCCTAACTTCTATACATCTCTTTGTTTCCCTTATGGCTTTCAGTATGCTCTTTTCCTTAAGATGGAGCTCCTGCTATTTGCCCTTACCCTGGAAAGAAATGCTCCAAAGAATGGACTGGTGTTCCTCCTCTCTTGAGGAGCCTACTACCTATCACCCAATTTTGGAATAAACTTTTCCATTTCATTATGCTTGCCCCTCCACTCATGAACATGTATCAGTAAGATGAATTTGGAAGGATCAGTCTATACTGGGTGTAAATCAGAGAGATGAGCATTAGATATCATCAGGATCTTCTGGGTCTGATGCCTGTAGGAAGAAATCTATGAATGTTCTTTCCTAGAGCCTTTCAGCATGGGAGAGTTAAACCTAGTTGTCAGGGCTGGGGGAGGGAGCTTCTCTTCTGGGAGCCTTCCCACTAGACAGACTCTCCCTGGGCCAGGCTGGTCCTCCTAAGGGCCCTCACCATGGCTCCTTTCATTTCCTTGTTTCGAAAACTATAGATGATGGGGTTGCACATGGGGGTGATGATGGTGTAGAGGAGGGAGAAAGGCTTGTCTTTGTCAGGGCCATGTGTGCTGCGAGGGTTCATATAAGAGAACATGGCTGAGGTGTAGAAAAAGATGACCACAGTCAGGTGGGAGGCACAAGTAGAGAAGGTCTTTCCA
Source organism: Taxidea taxus jeffersonii (assembly GCA_003697995.1). NCBI lineage: Eukaryota > Metazoa > Chordata > Mammalia > Carnivora > Mustelidae > Taxidea > Taxidea taxus. The sequence continues at coordinate 53,194 of RCUC01135859.1, forward strand.
CGACCTGAGGAGGAGGCTCTGCCAAGGATGGAGGCCAGGATGCGTGCATAGGAGATGACAATGAGCACCATGGGGCTGAGCAGCACCACGATGGCATCGGCAAAGATTGTCTTCAGACTAAACTGAGGGTCTCCACAAGAGAGAGCGATCACTATGGGGGCCTCACAGAAGAAGTTTTCTATGTGGTTGTCTCTACAGAAGGGACCACGAAATGTCATATAATCAAGCAGAATACCATTGATCAGTCCGAAGAACCAGGCAATACTCACCAGCTTCACACAAACCTGCCGGCTCATGATCTGGGCATAGCTGAGTGGGTGGCAGATGGCAACATAACGGTCATAGGCCATAAAAGCCAAGAGGATGCACTCGGCCACACCTACACCAAAAACCAGATACATCTGGGTCAAGCAGGAGGCAAAGGAGACAATGTGGTTCTTGACTACCAGATGGATCAGCATCTGTGGGATGGTGGTGGTAATGAAGCAGACATCCAGGAAGGACAGGTGGCCAAGGAAGAAGTACATGGGGCTGTTGAGCCTGGGGTCTGTCCAGGTGATGAAGATGATGAGGCCATTCATGGCCATGGCAAGGCTGTAGAGGGCTAGGAAGAGGGCAAAGAGCAATGCCCGAGTGGAAGAGGAGCTCTGCTCAAAGCCCACAAGGATAAACTCTGCCACTGTGGTCTTGTTCCCTAAGTCCACCATCTGTGGTCTGCTTGAAGAGGAAAGAGAGGAAAAGTACATAAGAGATCATTGTGTATAGACATTACCTAGTTGCATAAAAACAGTCTGAGGACAAAGGAATGAAAAAGAAAGGAATTTTAGTACATTCCATGTGAGTCTCAGAAGAGTCATGGGCACTGAAAATGCTAGTGGTGAAAGATCTGGGAACCAGGTGACAACATTTTGAAGGAAACTTTAAAGACTCAGTGATGGGTATTAAGGATAGCACGTATGAAGCACTGGGTGTTAAACACAAACAATGAATCATGGAAAACTACATCAAAAACTAATGATATACTGTATGGTGACTAACATAATGTAATTTAAAAAAGACTCAAGGAGAACCATTTAAATATTATGAAAGCACTTGTGATGAATGCTACATGTTATATGTAAGTGTTGAATCATTAAATTCTATTTCTGATACCAATACTACCCTATATGTTAATTAAGCTAACTAGAATTTAAATTAAAAACTTGAAACACAAATAAATAAATAAGAAGCAAATTTATAAATAAATCTTAATGGGTTCTGCATCTAAAAGCGTGAATTTTCTTTTTCTATGTAATCTTGATGAGTAGAACTTAAACTAGAGAGCAGAAATGTCAGAGGAAAAAAATGACTGATATTTCTAACTGTACATTTTCCCTCTCTTTACTATAAAAGTAATGCCTTTTCATTATAGAACATCTAGAAAATACTAAAAAACAAAAGCAAAATTAAGTAAATTAAAAGAATCATTGAGACAATATGGTACTGGCACAAAAAACAGACACACAGATCAATGGAACAAAACAGAAAATCCAGAAATTGACACTCAACTCTATAGTCAACTGATCTTCAAAAAAGCAGGAAAGAACATCCAGTCGAAAAAGTACAGCCTCTTCAATAAAGGTGTTGGGAAAATTGGATAGCTACATGCAGAAGAATAAGACTGGACCATTCCCTTACACCATATACAAAAATAGACTAAAAAATGGACGAAAGCCCTAATGTGAGACAGGAATCCATCAAAATCCTAGAGGAGAACACAGGCAGCACCCTCTTCAATATCTGCTGCAATAAGTGCTTGCTAGACAAGTCTCCAAAGGCAAGGGAAATAAAGGCAAAAAATGAACTTTTCGAACTTCATCAACATAAAAAGCTTTTGCACAGCAAAGGAAACAGTTGACAAAACCAAAAAGCAACTGACAGAATGGGAGAAAATATCTGCAAATGACATATCAAATAAAGGGCTGGTATCCAAGATCTATAAAGAACTTATCAAACTCAATACCCAAAGAATAATCCAATCAAGAAATGAGCAGAAGACATGGACAGACATTTCTCCAAAGAAGACAATCAAATGTCCAAAAGACATATGAACAAATGCTCAATGTCACTTAGCATCAGGGAAATACAAATCAAAACCACAGTGAGATACCACCTCACACCAGTCAGAATGGCTAAAATTAACCAGTCAGGAATCAACAAGTGTTGGTGAGGATGCAGAGAAAGGGAAAGCCCCTTACATTGTTGGTGAGAATGCAGTCTTGCGCAGCCACTCTGGAAAACAGTATGGAGATTCCTCGAAACGTTAAAAGTAACAGTACCCTATAATCCAGCAACTGTACTACTATGTATTTATCCAAAGGTTAGAAGCACTGTGATCAAAAGGGGCACTTGCACCCCAATGTTTATAGCAGCAATGACCATATTAGCCAAACTATGGAAGAGCCCAGATGTCCATTGACAGATGAATGGATAAAGATATTGTGTATATATATATATATGTGTGTGTGTATATGTGTATATGTATACACACACATGTATACAACATACACACATATTATATATAATATACATACATATTATATATGATATAAAGTATACATACATATTATATAATATACATACACATATGTATGTATATACATATGTGTGTATATGTACACATATATACATACATGTATATATGTATATATATACACAATATCTTTATCCATATATGTGTATATATATATATACAGTGAAATACTGCTCAGCCATCAAAAAGGATGAAATCTTACCATTTGCAACAATGTTGATAGAATTGAAGGGTATTATGCTAAGTGAAATAAGTCAATTAGAGAAAGACAATTATCCTGGTTTCACTCATATGTGGAACTTAAGAAACAAAACAAAAGATCATAGGAGAATGGAGGGGAAAATGAAATAAGATGGAGTCAGGGAGACAAACCCAAAGAGACTGTTAATTATAGGAAACAAACTGAGGTTGTTGGAGGGGAGGTGGGTGGGAGAATGGAGTAATGGGTAGGTGATGAGCAATAAGGAGGGTACATGATGTAATGAGCAGTGGGTATAATGTGTAAGGGATGAATAAATAAACTCTACTGTTGAAACTAATGATACACTAGATGTTAATTAATTGAATTTAAATTAAATACTACTACTAATAATACTAATAAAAAAGAATCACCTAGAGTCAAACATGTCAATATTTTAGTTCATGTCCTTTCTATTAGTTTGTTTTCTATGTTTATATTTTAAAAGCTTTTAAGATCAATATAAGGCCTGAGTAGAACGTGCCTTCAAAACCGAAGTGCTGGGGAGAAGTGTATCTTCAGGATGAAACACAGCATTGACTCCTGATTGGAAGATATGCTGTAAGTCCAATAGGGAAAAAGTATATAAAGGATAAAAATTCACTTTTTGTTTGAATGGGCAACTGAGAACAATTGCATTCCATTCCATTTTATAGCCAGAATTTTTACTCATTTAATAAGTGAGTGCCTACTATGTTCCATATATTGTGCAAGGTGCTGGGGATATAGAATCATGCATGAGAACTTTCTCTCTGACTTCATGGGAATTATACTATATATCAAGTCATTAGATGAAGGTACTAAGTAGGAATATAGATAATCCATATAATAGATGGGTAATATTAACAAAAAAACCATACATTTATAAGCAAATATATTTCAAACTCTATGCTTCCATATAGGGAATATATTCCTTTGAAGGGTCATGGAACACTTGTAAAATACTGTTGATCTATTAGGGTATAAAGAAATCTTAAATGAATTTCAAAGAGCCAGAACAGTTCAGACTATATTCACTATGCTAACACACTGGAGCATTAAGTCTGAGGTCTGTCCATGTGATGAAGAAGATAAATCATGTTCAGCAATGAAAAATTTCTGTATAGAGGAGATTTCTAAAAATTGTGTTTATTTTCTTCCCTTGAGGGAGAAAAAGAGCACAGGTGCTGGTCAGCTTATATATAGGATTCTGCTTATCAATATTGTCTATCATATTAAGATATTAAGTATCTTATTATTTTGTCAGTTATACCTCATTAAAACTGAAAAAAGCCTGTCAAATCCAAATGAATAAAAGAGAATATTGTTTGTTGGTTTTCTTTTTGTTTTTTTTTGTTTTTTTTTTTTTACTTCAAGAAAAGAAGTAAATTCTTATTGAATATTTTAAATTTAGAATGTGTTGTTTTTTGTTTTTTGTTATTTTTTTTTTGATAAATAAATTGTAGATGACATTCTTCTGATCGGCAGGGTCATCAGGAGTGTTGTGCCATTTGTGTAAGGCACAAAGGCCCCTGAAGGGAAGAGTGAATGCTAAAAATCAGGTTGTGAAATCTAGCCTGTGCTCAATTTATCAAGCTGTGCACCCTGGTGAGGTGTGAGTTCAAAGGAAGTGCAGTGCCTTTTTTTCTAATTCTTCCCTGAGAGAGAGTGACTCTTTATAATTAGCCAAAAAGTATCATAAGTGCTAGGGAAGCAGTGCTGATGTAGAAGATCCAGCCATGAGAATATTTAAATTTCAGCAGTTAAATTTTTTGTCTTATAACATTGGTGAAATTTTTGAATGAATAAAATGTGTTCCTCTGAGTGGATTTTAGGAATAAAAACACAACAGGTGGGGCGCCTGGGTGGCTCAGTGGGTTAAAGCCTCTGCCTTCGGCTCAGGTCATGGTCCCGGGGTCCTGGGATGGAGCCCCACATCGGGCTCTCTGCTCAGCGGGGAGCCTGCTTCCTCCTCTCTCTCTGCCTGCTTCTCTACCTGCTTGTGATCTCTGTCTCTCAAATAAATAAATAAATAATCTTAAAAAAAAAAAAACCAAAAAAACACAACAGGCATTTCTTATAATGCAGTGATACTCAAAGTGTGGCCCACAGGCCACCACCACCAGCAGCATTACCAGAGAACTTGATAAAAATGCAAATTGTTGGGCTTCACCCCAACTACTGAATCATAAACTTTGGGGATGGAGCTCAGAAACCAGTGTTTCAACAAGCTCTCCATGTGATTCTGATGCACATTAAACATTGAAAAGTACTAGTTTAATACAGGGGTGAACAAATTATGGCCCCTGAGCCAAATACAGTCCATGCCTATTTTTATAAAGTTTAATTGGAACACAGCCTTACCCATTTACTTATGTAATTCTGTAATAGTTTTCCCACTAGAATGGCAGAGCTTAGTAGTTGCCACAGAGACCATAGAGCCTATAAATTAGGTTGTCAGATTTAGCAACTAAAATATAGGATGCTTCATAAGTGTGTTTTTCAGATAAACAATGGATTTTAAAAATTCTAAATACATGCCACGTAATATTAGTAACCCAACACACAAAGCCTAAAATACTTACTATCTGCCCCTTTATGGAAGACATTTGCTGACTCCTGCTTAATGTACTGATTTTAGAGTGTACTTGCTTCTGATAAACAAGGGTGTGTAAGGGAAGCAATGAAAAAAACCTTAATCCTGAGTACATACCTGGGATTCTGGTGCATCCAGTCTCAAGTACTTCCTTCCCAAGAAGAATAAAATTAGGAAGCCAATTTGCCTGGATGGAAGGGCAGCTGGTGTCACTTCTTTTTCTGTTTATTAAATTTACTATGTCAGTTGCTTTCCCTTTTTTAAGTGCCTGGTGTTACATATTTCAATTACGATAAAGCAGATGTACTTCAATAATACAATTTTTTTGAAAAGATCAAGCAGCTATTTTAGAAGCATTGTCCAAGTAACTCATAAGAAGTTCTGTTACAACAATAAAACTAGACATGATTATGAAAATAACCCCATTTACTTGAAAATTGGGAGAAAATAGCCCTCTGAAAACAATCCTTAGATAAAACAGGCAGTCAAAACAGTAATTACAGACTATCTAAAAAACTACTGATAATAAAAAGTATCAGATATCAAAAAATACCACACATAGATATTTGTTAGAATAAAAGTTAATAGCCTGAGATAATTTTATCACTTAACAAAAAGGATTAATGATAAATGAAATAAAACAAAATAAATTGCTGAAGGGGTCAGAAGCAGATAAACAAAGTGAACCTAAGGAAGACCAGAGAGGGAAAATATGTACTAGAGGAAGAGAGAAGTTTCTAGGTAAATATAAATCACTAAAAAGTGTTCTTTAAATTCATTAAAGAAATTCATTATAGGAATGAGAGAAATCAAGATAAACTACTATTCTTAGTAAAAGGAATTAAATTGTTGTTCTAAACCTTGGCTTCACATTATAGTCACTTGAGTTTTTAAATGTCCCCTTGGCAGAAGACATGAACAGATATTTCTCCAAAGAACATATCCTGATGGGCAACAGACACATGAAAAGATGCTCAACATCACTCATCATCAGGGAAATACAAATGAAAACCACACTGAGGTATCACCTCACATGTTTCGGAATGGCTAAAATAAAAAACACAAGAAACAACAAGGCAAGGACACAGAGAAAAAGAAACCCCCTTGCACCATAGGTGGGAATGCAAAATGGTTTCTCAAGAATTAAAAATAGAATTACTATATTATCCATTATGTAGTGGAACATAGTAATTCCACTTACTGGGGATTTACACAAAGAATACAAAAACACTAGTTTGAAAAGTTATAGGCATCCTATGTTTATTGGAGCATTATTTACAATAGCTAAACTATGGAAGCATACCAAGTGGCCATTAATAGATGAATGGATAAAGAACATGTGGTCTATATACACAATGGGATATTATTCTGCCATAAAAAGGAATGAAACCTTGTCATTTGTAACAACATGGATGGAACTAGAGGGTATAATGCTAAGTGAAATAAGGCAGTCAGAGAAAGACAAATACTATATAATTTCACTTATAAGTGGAATTGAAGAAACAAAACAAAGAAAAAAGAGATAAACCAAAAAACAGATTCTTAACTATAGAAAACAAACTGCTGGGTAGAGGGGAGGTAGATGGGTGAATGGGTAAAAAACATGAAGGGGATTAAGAGTACACTTAACATGATGAGCACTGACTAATGTATAGAATTGTTGAAATCACAATACTGTACACCTGAAACTAATATAACACTGTGCATTAATGATGCTGGAATTAAAATTAATAAAGTAAAATATCCCCATGCCCAGGCTGCACATCAGACAAATTAAAGCAGAATGTTTTGAAAGGGCTTAGTCACCGATATTTTTAAAGTTCCCCAGGTAAGTCCAATGTGCAGCCAAATTTGAGAATTATTAAAATAGAGAAAATTGAGTTATGACCAAATAGTGCCAGGTTGTAATAGTTCCTTAGGTAAGTTCTTTCTAATCTTATAGGGATGAGACATTTTTGAAGGTTACCAAAAATAAAAGCTTCCTGATTATTTTAATAAAGTCAAACCAACAGTAACAAAACCTAAAAAAAGTACACAAAAGAAAATTGTGACCAAGATAATTTATTAATAATGAAATAGGCAAAACAAATTATTAGCAAATAGAATTCATCAGTGCATTCAAAGAGTAGTACACTATGACCAACTGAAGTTTATTCCAGGGATTTAAGGTTTTCCTTATATGAGGAATTCTACTAATATAACTCATAGTATTAATATGTGAGAGATGAAAAACTTCTAATCAAGAGATGTTAAAAGATTTGATAAAATTCAACAGTGATACCTGATTTTTAAAAAGCTTTAGTAAAATAGGACTAAAAGGAAGATTTCATGTTATGATTTTAAAATTTATAAAAATTATAATAATTATAATGCATACTATGTATTAGGTATTGTTTGTTTTACATGTGCTTTAAGTAATAAGTGTTCTAAACTTCAAAATAATACATGGGGTAGATGATATTTCTTTTACTCCCATAGAAAGAGTCAGTAATTTGCCCAGTATCACACAGTAAATAAAGAGTGAAGCTTGAATCCCGATCTAGGGAGTCTGATTCCAGAAGCTTCATTATCAACTACACACACACCTTCAAGGTTTTGAATGCTTTACAAGTACTAGCCAAAGCATATGACAAATGAATTAAAGGAGTGGTGTATTGGTAAGTGTTTAACAGATGGCTCTGGGAGAGGCTCCGATTTGTAGCATTTGCCAGTTTCCATAGAGTAAATACTCCCACCATGATCTATGTCAAGCTAGAAATGTGACACTACTAAACATGTTTTAGGAAAGAATGCTCATTAGATTCCTATTATATAATTTTTACAACCATACAGATGTAATAGATGTAAATAATCTTGAGAGCATAGATAATAGTAAAAAAAAACTTAGGAAATGATGAATTTTAGCATTATCTTTGTTTTTAAATATAATTTATTTAGTAGTAAATTTATATAATTTGTTTATAACAGATGTGTTTGACAACCAGTTCTTAAAACTCCTGAAAATTTAACAATTGGCTCTTGAAAGCTGGTACCAACTGGCTCCAGTACATCACTGGAATGAAAAGGAAGGGGCAGAATTATCATTATTTGCAGAAGATATTTCTGGGAGTAGGGTGAATTTCTCCTCTTTTTATATTTCTGCCTCAACCCATAGGGAGGCCAGAATTTCTACATAAATTTCTCCCTTCAGGAGGGAGTAATGTTACAGGAAACACTCTGACCCCACTCTTCATCTTCATTCTAGAAATAAATATCCTGCAGTTGGGCCCTGGTTACATATATTATGGTACATACATGAAATGGGACTATCTTTGGAAACTGTCTTACCTCATTCTGTTGCTATGGCTCTAAATGGACTTTCTGTCACCAAATCACTGCAACAAGTAAGAAAGACAGTCTCATGGAGCCTGAGGATGGGCCAGCTCAGGGAGAGCATCTGATGGTGGGGTCCTCTCTGGAAAAGATGGTAGGTATCCTTGTAAGTTTATATAATACCTCACAATTGAAATTATATCATCAGCACCAGGCAGTGCTGGTGAAATGGTATTCCATTCTTGGTTGGAAAGAAATTTGGCAGTTTAAGAATGTTAATTCCCTTTAATGTAAAGTTCCTTTAAAAATACAAACCTTGGAGTCCAATGATCTGGATTTAAATCCTGTCTTTGCCACTTAGCAACTGTGTAAACTGAGTTGGCTTAAATTAACATGCCTCAATTTCTTTTTTTCTAAGATGAGAATAACAGTGATAGTACTTTATTGGATTACGAGGATTAAATGAATCAATACTTGTGAAGTTTTTGGAATAGTGCCTGGCACATAGTGCTATATAAGTTTGCTAAATGTGAATAGATTAAACTATTTAAAAATTTTACACCAAGAAATTAACTACCAATAGAGAAAAAGCTTTGTAAACAAAATTATAAATTATAATAGCAAAAAATAAGCTATAGTATGAGAACAGTTTTATTATTGAAAATTTAATGAAATATTATGTAGTCATTAAAATTATGTTTATGAACTCTGTAATAGTGTTGGAATATTTATAATTTTGAGTGAAACAAAAAGCAAAATACAAGCCAGTATATTTGGTACTCTCACTACATTAATAAAAAAGAAATTTCCTTTGCATTGGGAAAACATTAGAAGGAAGTTCATGAAAATGTTGAATGTCTGCTTATAGACGACAGAGCTATAAAATATTTATTCTTAATGCATTTCTCTACTTTACATTTATTTAAAACTCAGCATACTTTACTTTTACATATTTCCTTATATACATTTTCAAGGTAGAAAGTGATATTATGTGTAATATGATTATTGTATGATTTAAGCTGTCATAAAGTGCACCAAAGAAAACACGCTTCTCATTTACCCATTGTACCTTCTTACTCTTTGAGTATAAATACTCCTCTTAAACTGGACAAACACTGTGTAGTACTAGTTTGTTTAATATATAGTAACATGTATATGTAATTAAAATATATTGATAATATTAAAAAGGGATAAACCAACTTAATAAATTTCTAATTTATTCATTCACTCAAAAAATACTTATTAAGACTCTGTTATAGGCCAGGCCCTGTTTTCGACACTTGGGAAATAGCAAGAGATCAAGATTTTTGTCCTCATGATGTTTCCATTCTACTGGAAATGAGAAAAGAAATTGGAAATGGCTTTGGCTAAAAGAATCTTGAGATGTCTAAAAATATCTTTCAAATAATTAAAAAGGATTTAGAAGGGTAAGACTTATGGTATAATTAACCAAAGTTTAACAAATTTAAAAATTTTTAGACATACCAACTTCAGACAACTATATTCTGAGATGATCTTCCTAGATGTTAATATTTAAAAAAATAAAGACAGACCCATAAACAAATGCAAAAATAGGAAATATCTGGTCATTTAATTACATATAAGATGTTACAAATTTAATAAACGTCAATTTGTCATTGTGGAAATTAATCATTAGGCTCATAGGAGAATAGGTCTTAGGATACTTAGTTTGCTGTCTTTGGGCCATGGTAGAATTAATAACTAAATAGCTTTTGGAATTTTTTATGGGAATTAAAAGAAATACTATTAAATGCCTGGCTACATCTAACCTACGCCTATTTTGGAACAATATACATTGTTCTTGCCTTAGCAAAAATTGAAATTTATGTTCAATCTTTTCTTCACTCTGTGAAAGAAAAACTTAACAAATTTGTTAAATTATAATAATATTTTCTATTATGTTATCTAGACATTTTTCAAGGTAAATGTGGTTTCTTTCCCTTTTCTCTATTATAGATTCTGCCCTCTTATAGCTGGATCTACTGCAAAGTCTCCATATTTCTATAATTGAGAGATTCTGAACTACACTTCTTATCTAATGATGGTCTGACTGACAGTGTGGGGGCCCTTGGTTGGCATGACAGATCTTTGCTACTATGGACAAGACAAAAGCACAAGCTCTATTTACAAAGAAGTTTCTCTGGCATCCACAGGAGTGAGAGACAGCACAGATAATCTTATTTTAGATCTTTATTTAAATCTATTTTATTAATTCTAGATGGATGTCATATCCACTTATACTTTCTGCTAAAATACTTAGTAGTTGTTTACAGTTTCCCCTCCAGAGTAACAATTAAAGCTATATATAAAGCAAAAATCAAATAAAGCCAAGAATACATTCCTCCTCCTGACAATGGATACTCTTAGAAGGGGATTTAAGCAATTTCTGAAAACAGTTCCTAAATAAACCCTCAAAACTGCCTCATGACCCCCAAAACCCAAAACGTAGAAGGAAAACAAGATGAAATGGTGACCAATTGATCCACACATAGAATGATTAATCCTTAAATATTAAGGGTTTGGTTATTTGTAGGAAATTATACAGACTTTGTGAATCATGAGGGCAAAATTGAGCATTAAACTGGCTCTTTTCAAGAAGTAGTAGCAGCCATGGTTAATGTGAACCTCGTCATTTATGTTGTCTTGAAAAATTCTACTGATTGTAAAAGTAATCAGAAACACAAAGATAGGGACATGAGATAGTCACATATGAAAGTCCTGAACTAGAGAGTTAGTTGGTGAATGATATAGATAGTATTAAGAAGTGAAATAGGGGTGCTTGGGTGGTCCAGTTTGTTAAGCTGAGTGCTTGATTTCATCTCTGGTCATGATCTCAGGATCTTGATATAGCCCTGTGTTGGGCTCCACATTCAGTGGGGAGTCTGTTTGAGATTCTCTGTCTCCCTCTCCCCCATTCCCTGTTCTCTCTCTCTCTCTCTCAAAAATAAATAAATCTTTAGGGGAAAAAAAGAAGTGAAATAATCATGTTTTGAGATCCAACATCCACATCTGAAACTCGCATATATAAGGTAGATGTATAGAAAAAGCTTAGGGTTTGGAATTAAGATAAACCAATACTTACATCTCAGTTTTACCACTTACTAATAGTATTTGGGATATCCTCTCTGGCTTGTTGAATGGTATAAAGATAAAATGATAATGGAAATAATACACTTAAAGTGACCGAAAGACAGTAATTGCTTAGTACATGTTTATTACCTTCTCTTTTACTTCTTTTCTCCCATCTTTTCTTCTTTGCACTTCATATGTTGGAATGGATCTTTTAAGGTCTTGAACCAGTATTCCATTGCCATGGAAAATTCCTAGGTAGAAACTATGGCTTTAAAAAGATAACTTTTCTAGATCAGGAAATTCTTTTGTATAGCTGATTAAACTCCAGTCCCATCTCTGACTCCTTGACCTACTTCCTTTTAATTTTATTTATTCTTTAGATCTTAGAGGAAATGAGAAAAACCTGAATCTTCATGTTATTTACCTTATTTTGTAATATATTTATAAATACTGTTCAATTATAAATACTGTTCAATCAGTAATTGTAATATATTTATAAATACTCTTCAATACTGAACAATATAAATAATGTTTTCTTTGAGAACATTAACCAATCTTTTCTCAAAGGAGCAGGAAAGAAAAATGCACAGAAAAACTATTTATGCAGGCAAATGGATTGAGAAAAAAAACACAAATGGGGAAGGAGGAAGAAAAATAAATTGCAAGGCGGATAAAAGAAAAAGCAGATGAGAAGAAAATGGAGGATAAAGTCAAATAGGGAAAGTGAAAGAAATAAGAGGAGACAAGAATATATTGAGAGAGACATAATTATAACAATCCCTTCCATTTCTGTGACTCTCATATACTCCTTACAACAATTGGAGAGGAACTTTGTGCTCTAAAAAGGTGTCACTAACAGGACTTTGAGATGGGGAAATGGAAGGGCACCTGGGTGGCTCAGCTGGTTAAGCATCTGCTTTTGGCTCAGGTCATGATCCTGGGGTCCTGGGATGGAGCCCGGCATCAAGCCCAGCATTGAGTATGCATCAGGCTCCCAGCAGAGAGCCTCTACTTCTCCCTCTCCATCTGCCGTGCTCTCCCAGCAGAGAGCCTCTTGCTTCTCCCTCTCCATCTGCCGTGCTCTCTCTCTAATAAATAAATAAAATCTTAAAAAAGAAACAGATGGGGAAATGGATTCTCAAGAAGGAGTAAGCAAGCTGACTTGTCAAGTATCTAGCTAGACAGGAATAGAGGCAAGACTCTTAATTATGGTCTTTTAGTGTCCTTAAACCTCTGTGGATCAAGGACACTTAAACATAAAGTATTAAAACCAAAGGAGGGGGTGCCTGGGTGGCTCAGTGGATTGAGCCGCTGCCTTCGGCTCAGGTCATGATCCCAGGGTCCTGGGATCGAGCCCCACCTCGGGCTCTCTGCTCAGCAAGGAGCGTGCTTCCCTTCCTCTCTCTCTGCCTGCCTCTCTGCCTACTTGTGATCTCTGTCTGTCAAATAAATAAATAAAATCTTAAAAAAAAAAACCCAAAAAACCAAAAGGAGGGCGCCTGGGTGGCTCAGTGGGTTAAAGCCTCTGCCTTCGGCTCAGGTCATGATCTCAGGGTTCTGGGATCAAGCCCCTCATTTGGCTTTCTGCTCAGCAGGGAGCCTGCTCCCCCCTCCTCTCTTCCTGCCTTTCTGCCTACTTGTGATCTCTGTCTGTCAAATAGATAAATAAAATCTAAAAAAAAAAAGACAAAAGGAATTTTCTAGCTCCTGGCACAGTGCTCTTTCTCCTACTCATGAGAGGATGGAAAAATGATGAAAGGGGGAATCTAGAGAGAGGGAGCTGAAGGACATGGCGAAGGCAGAAAGTAAACTAGAAAAAGAGACAGAAAAAGTCCCCGGAAAGATGAAAAGCCAAATAGGAAACAGACTGAGAGGCCCACATAAATATAATGGCACATGTCTTTGGACATGTGGAACCAATCCCCCAGTCTAGGGGTTTAGAGCCTTCTCCCTTCAACCAGGTGACTCTGAGAATAACTGGTCTGGTTTCTGGGTTCTTTCTGACTTATAGACAGGTCACCTCAAAATCAGACCAGCCTTCTTATCCAAGTCACCTGCCCCTCAGCCAGAGCCAGAAGGGCAGGCAGGTAGGCAGACTCAGAGCCTGATGGAAATACAGAGGGGAGACACAGAGAAAGAAGCAACAAACTGAAGAGAGTTAGTTAGGCAAGCAGAGATACAGCTTGACATCTAGAGAAAAGAAAGACTGTAAGGCAGAGTAATCTGAGTCAATATCTGTGATGTCTTATCAATGGCCACTGTGTGCAGATCCCTGGTGCGATCGGAACACATGATTGCTGAGGGAGGCAGTGAGCGTTCATCTCTGAGAGATGCCAAATTTCAGCACAGGAGAAGTGAACCTATTCACTGACCTTCTCCATGGGCTTCAACATCAGCAGGTGAGGACATTGGCTATGTTGATATCAGGCCCACAGTAAGGATGCAGTAAGTTCTGCTGTAAAACAGCTGCTCATTTATAGTGTGACCTGCTGGTTCTTGGCGCCCTCTGAGTCTATTGTATGCTCCCTGCTGTCTCTCTCATTGCACCACACCCCACACACACACACACACACACACACACACACACACACACGTAATAGGATATCCAGGAGACTCTCAACATCAGGGAGGTAGAGGCTACTTCTCACCAGTCACTGATAGGAGACTAACTGTAACAGATGAACAATCTATTCTTTCAGTCTGCCTTAGTCTGACCAGGTCTCAGGAGTTTAAGCAGATCAGACCAGTCCTAGAATCCTCAGGGAGACCTGCCCATTGGCAAAGGGCCCTGGAATTTCTGAGTTAGTTTCTGATTTCCTAAGCAGAATCTTTACCCTAACCCAAGATTGCTGTTTGGAAAAACGAAGGGTCAGGGTGTTTTCATGTTTCCTGCTCCCTTATGTCAGACCCCAAACCCTCATCCCCCAAGGTAGAACCTTTCTAGAAGTGATCATCCTGACCCTCAGTGCAAGGGGGTTCAGGGAGACCTAATCCAACATGGGACTCCAGGAAATGCAATGGATAGTAAGTTTTCTTTGGAAAAATGTTTATTCAGAACAATTCCTGAACTGAATCAGCTATCCAATCATGTTCAAAATTTCCTCCTTGCCTCATCAGCTTTTCTTTTTCTTATAGCTGGTTTCTTAGAATGAGAATTCAAACAAGATCCAGAACTTAAAAGCAGCATAGGAAGAGTGGGCCCATGTCAACAAGATTAATTCTGCATATTTCTGCTAGCAGAGGAGAAGTTATAATTTCCTCCCCTGCTTTGTTCAGATGGGCTTAGCAATTGCACAGGCTTAAGAAGACCTTTTAATGCTCTACTGTGAGCTGGGCCAGAGACCACAGGGCTAATAATGAGAGAGTAAGTATATAATTCTACTGGGCTTGGAATACTCCCTTCCTGGAGTTCCAGATACTGAAGCTAAGAGGTTCAGTGTGATGCCACCTTTCAGGAAGCAGCCATTACAGGAATTGCAAGGAGGGTGGAGTCGACTCTCAATTCATTTCCTAGAATTGAGTCTTTTCAGTCTTTTCTAATGCTGGGTAGACTCTTTTTGTGGAAGCGATTTTAGATAAATCTTCGGCACGTCACTCAATCCCCTCTTCTTTCTTCCATACTTTTCCCCTGAATGGCCCTTACTCTCCAAAGTTTGCCGAGGGAGCATGATCTGTTTGGATTTGGTGTCTATCTTTCTACTTGAAGAGGTTTGAAGTTTGTAGCACCCTCTGTCTTCTAATTTTGCTGAGGAATGTGTTTTGTGAGTTTTATTTCTTCTTTTTGGAATAACTGCTTCTGAAGTATTTGTGGAAAGATTTGGTTTTAGGTAGCTATCGTTATCCTTGACAAGCCAGAATCCAGCCATTTTGGTTTCTATTTTCGCTACTAAAAATCCTTCTTTTGGTCTACTATCTCTTCTTTGTCAATGTCTTTTCTCCCTGGCTATTCTTAAGACCTTCTCTTTGTATTAGGTATTTTGAAATTTTACTACCTATTTAATTTTTATTTCTCCTGTTGGAGACTTGTTGTCCCTCTTAAATTTAAGAATAATACTTTTTCATTAACTTGGGAAAAATCACTTAGCCATTATCTTTTTGAATATGACCTCTTTATTCTTTCTGGTGTATTTGTTTTTATTTCTTTTTTTAAAAGATTTGTTTATTTGGGGAGGGACAGAGAGAGAGGGAGAGTCCCAAGAAGACTCCACACTGAGTGCAGAGTCTGACCTGGGGCTTGATCCCATGAACTAAAACCACAACCTGAGCTGAAATCAAGAGCTGGTCGCTAAACTGTCTGAGCCACCCAGGCCCCTATTAGTTTTTTTCATTCTATCTACCACATCTCTCTCTCTCTCTTTTAAATTTTCATTTATTTTTAAAATTTCTTTTCAATGTTTCAGAATTCATTGTTTATGCACCACATCCAGTGCTCCATGCACTATGTGCCCTCCAGAATACCCATCACCAGGCTCACCCAACCTCCTACCCTCTGCCCCTCCAAAACCCTCAGAATGTTTTTCAGAATCCACAGTCTCTCATGGTTCATCTCCCCCTCCAATTTCCCCCAACTCCCTTCTCCTCTATATCTCCCCATGTCCTCTGTGTTATTCCTTATGCTCCACAAATAAGTGAAACCATATGATAATTGACTCTCTCTGCTTGACTTATTTCACTCAGCATAATCTCTTCCAGTCCTGTCCATGTTGATACAAAAATTGGGTATTCATCTTTTCTGATGGAGACATAATACTCCATAGTATTTATGGACCACATCTTCCTTATCCATTCATCTGTTGAAGGGCATCTTGGTTCTTTCCACAGTTTGGTGACTGTGGCCATTGCTGCTATGAACATTGGGGTACAGATGGCCCTTCTTTTCACTACATCTGCATCTTTGGGGTAAATACTCAGTAGTGCAATTGCAGGGTCATAGGGAAGCTCTATTTTTAATTTTTTTTAAAGATTATTTATTTATTTGACAGGGAGAGATCACAAGTAAGCAGAGAGGCAGACAGAGAGAGAGGAGGAAGCAGGCTCCCTGCTGAGCAGAGAGGCCAATGCGGGGCTTGATCCCAGGATCCTGGGATCATGACCCGAGCCGAAGGCAGAGGCTTTAACCCACGGAGCCACCCAGGTGCCCCTCTATTTTTAATTTCTTAAGGAATCTCCACACTGTTTTCCAAAGTGGCTGCACCAACTTGCATTCCGGCCAACAGTATAAGAGGGCTCCCCTTTCTCCACATCCTCTCCAACACATGTTGTTTACTGTCTTGTTAATTTTGGCCATTCTAACTGGTGTAAGGTGGTATCTCAATGTGGTTTTGATTTGAATCTCCCTGATGGCTAGTGATGATGCTTCTGCACAGCAAAGGAAACAGTCAACAAAACAAAAACAAAACAGAATGGGAGAAGATATTCACAAATGACAGTACAGACAAAGTCCTGATATACAGGATCTATAAGAACTCCTCAAACTCAACACACATAAAACAAATAATTATGTCAAAAAATGGGCAGAAGACATGAACAGACATTTCTCCAATAAAGACATACAAATAGCTAACAGACACATGAGAAAATGTTCTGCTACATCTCTTAACTTTTTTGTTTTGGTTTATCTCACTGTCTCTTTGAGCTGTGTTCTGGGTAATTCTTTAGCTCCACATCTCATTAGTTTTCTAATTTTTCTTTCTGTGATGTGTAAGGTACTGTTGAAACGTTTAAGTTTTATTTAAAAAAATATTTTATAGTTATATATCTTATTTGTTTCTGCCAATTTATCTGCCTTCACTGATGGTATCTTATTCCTTTCTCAAGTTTTCAACTCTAGATTTTATTTCTTTGAACTTAAACATATTTGCATTGTATTAGTAAGCCAAAAATTCTATTATCTGAAAATATTGAGGTGTCTAATGTGATATTTCTTGTTTCTGGTAACTGTTGCTTAAAATGGTTGCTTTGTAATTTTGGATTATCATCTTATGTTCAGCTGGACTTCACATATGGAAATCCTGTGCAGTCTATTTTATGAGAGGATTTATGTTTGATTCTATCAAGTGCTCCAGAAAGGTGCCAACCTAGAACCATCTTATAATTACTTGGTTTAGAATTATTATTCTGAAACCATGTACAAAGTGTAAATTCATGAATGAAGGTTTGTGGTCATAAATTTTCAAGGGAGATTTTTTTCCCCATAACTTAGACTAACATAAAGAGATATCCATGTTGTTTTCCTCTGCCAGTGGGAAGATTATTTTCCTGTCCTTTATTTTACTGAGTGAGTAGGCCTTTAAGGATACAAGCTTTGGTCATGATTTCATTTCCAACTTCTTACATTGTATCCATCAAGGTTTTGCTTCCTGTTCTAGTATAGTCTTCTGAAGTCTCTTATTTACTGAGATCTGCAAACATTCCCTGAAAAACACAGTGTTAGTAATGGATTGTCATCCTGTTTTTCAGCTTTTTTTTTTTCCCCTCACTGTTTTATTTTCTTGAAAGCTCAGCAAGCATTTGATAGGATTTAAAACATATTTTATATAGCATTGTTAGGCTTTATAGTTGTGGATGTGGGGAGGGATGGAAAGGTTGTTCAGAGTTGGAAATTCTTGCCCAAATCTTTTAATATATTGGGATATAGTTTATATTCAGTGGAATTTACTCTTTCTAGTGCAGTTCTATTTGACAAATATATATAGTCATGTTATCATCACTGCACTCAAGACACATATCCCCAAATTCTATCATCTGTCATCTCAAAAAACTCCCTCATGGCTCTATGTAGTTAATTTAGTCAACTCTTCCATGTACCCCCAAACCATGGCAGTCATTGAACTGTTTTCTGTACCAATACTTTTGCTATTTCGAGAATGTCATGTAAATAGAATTAAATAATAGATAGCCTTTTGAGTCTGCCTTCTTTTACTCAGCATAATGTATTTGAGATTCACCCATGTTGTGTGTATCAGTAGTTTTTTCCTTTTTGTCTCTGAGTAGTATTTCACTGTATGGATGTACCACAGTTTGTTTATCCATTCGTCATTTGGAGGTCTTCACTACTACTCAAAATGTCAGTTTTGGGTGATTATGAATAAAGCTGCTATAAATATCTGAATACAAATTTTTGTGTGGTATTAAGTTTTCAGTGCCCCTGAGTGGAAACCTAGGAGTAAGATTTCTAGGTGGTATGTTAAGTGCTGAAATTTATGAGACACTGACAAATTATTTTACAAGAAGTTGTACATTTTACATTCTCACTAGTAGTATATAAGAAACATATGAGAGTTCTACTTGTATTATTTCTTTCTCATCGCTAGGTATTTTTAGATTTTAACTTTTTCTACAATTCTAATAAATAAGTAGTATGTTCAAATTGTGATTTTATTTGCATTTCAATAATGACTAATGACAACAAACATTTTTTTTTTGTACTTGTTTGCCACCTATATATTTTCTTTGGAAAAATATCTATCAACTATTTTGCACATTTAAAAAATTCAGTTGTTTTCTTCTTATTTAGTTCTGAGCATTATTGGTGTATTTTGGATACAAGTCATTTCTCACATATGTGCTTTGCAAATGTTTTCTCCCAGTCTGTGTTGTTTTTTTTCAATCTCTTAGTAGTGACTTTCAAAGAGCAAAAGTTTTAAATTTTGATGAAGTTCACTTTATTAATTTTTTTCTTTTATGCTTTTAGTGTCACAGTTAGGAAAACTTTGCCAAAACCAAGATCAAAAGAATTTTTACCTATGTTTTCTCCTGGAAGTTTGATCATTTTACATGATATGTTTAGGTCTATGACTCATTTCGAGTTAATTTTTTTATAGGGTACATGATGAGGGTTCAAGTTTGTTTTGCATATGTATGTTCAATTTTCTGTGTCATTTCTTGAAAATATCTTTTCCTTATTGAATTAACTTTGTACCTTGTTGAAAATAAACTGGGCATATATATGAGGATCTATTTAAAAAATCTATTCCATTCCACAGATTTATGGGTCTTTTTGTCAATACCACATAATCCTTGTTACTGTAGTTTTATAGTGGATCTTGAAATCAGGTAATGTGAGTCCTCCAATTTTGTTGTTATTCTTTTTAATTAACTGACTCTATTTTTAAGAGCAGTTTTAGGTTTACAGAAAAATGAACATAAAATGCAAATAATTCCCACATATCCTCTAACTCTTAACCTCACCCACCCAGCTTCCTCTATTATGAACATTTTGCATCAGTGTGGTGCATTTGTTCTAACTGATAAGCCAATATCAATATATTAACTAAAATCTATTATTTACATTAGGATTCTCTCTGTGTGTGCACATCCTATAGGTTTTGAAAAATGTATAATGGCACACACCTACCATCAAGTATTACACAGCATAGCTTCCCTGTCCTGTAAAACACCTGTGTCTCACCTGTTCTTGCCTCCCTCTCTCCCCCTGAACTCCTGGCAACAACTGATTTTTAAAAAATTATTTCCACAATTAATACATACATACCATACAGTTGGAATCACATAATATGTACCCTTTCCAGATTGGCTTATTTCACTTACTTATATGCATGTAAGAACCTCCATGACTTTTTGTGGCTTGGTAACTCATTTCTTTTTATCACTGAGTAATATTATTGTATGGATATACCACAGTTTGTTTATCCATTCATCCACTGAAGGACTCAGCAATAATGAATAAAGCTGCTATAAACATTTGTCTACAGTTCATATCTCATTTGGGTAAATACCAAGGAGCATAACTGCTGGATCATAAGGAAAGAGTATGTTTAGTTTTGTGAAAAATTGCTAAACTGTCTTTCATACTGGCTGTATCATTTTGCATTCCCACCAGTAGTGAATTAGAGTTCCTGTTGTTCCATATGCTCACTAATATTTGGTGTTGTCAGTGTTTTGGATTTTAGCCATTTTAATGGATGTGTAGTGGTATCTCATTGTTTTAATTTGTAGTGCCTTGAGTTTTAAGAGTTCTTTGTATATTTTATATACCAGTCCTTTACCAGATATATGTTTTTCAAACATTTTCTCCTAGTTTTTGGCTTGTTTCATTCTCTGGCCATTGCATTTTGCACAGAAAAAATTTTTAATTTTGATGAAATCAAATTTATCAATTTTTTATTTTATGCATTGTTGGAACACAACCCAGATCCTTGCCAAAGTGACTGGGGTCGTGTCAAATACCGTGAGAAAACTCCAGGAGATGGAGGGCAAGAGTCTTTCTGGGCCAACACCAGGAATAAACATGGGAGGATCCCTGGAGTGTTTTCCTGTCCTCCTTTAGATAGATCTGATAAGTGTGGAGAATCCTTAACTTGCTCTTGTCATTTAAAGTTAAGAGATATTGTCCTTTAAAGCTAAGAGATAATCATTGTTGTTCACTTGTCTCACTTGATTGCCTGCACTAAATCACATCTCATGGGTAGCCCACGCCCTGCCCATCAATCTATATCCTGTTTGTAATCGGATCTTGTGGAAGGTATAAAAGAAGTGATTGTAGGGACACCTGGGTGGTTCAGTTGGTTAAGCAGCTGCCTTCGGCTCAGGTCATGATCCCAGCATCCTGGGATTGAGTCCCACATCGGGCTCCTTGCTCGGCAGGGAGCCTGCTTCTCCCTCTGCCTCTGCCTGCCACTCTGTCTGCCTGTGCTCGCTCTCTAACTAATAAATAAATAAAATTCTTAAAAAAAAGTGATTGTAATAAAGACATCTACTGATCATCAGTCAGTAGTCTCCCCATCATTTCGGCTCCGATCACCAGGATTCCCATCTTGCAAAGGTGACAATGCATGATGATTTTGATATTGTATCTAAAAAGTCATTGCCAAACCCAAGTTTGTATAGATTTTCTCCAATATTACTTTCTAGGAGTTTTATAGTTTCATGTTTTACATTCAGCTCTATGATCTATTTTTGAATTAATTTTTGTGAAAGGTGGGGCGTCTGGGTGACTCAGTTGTTAAGCATCTGCCTTTGGCTCAGGTCATGACCCCAGGATCCTGGAATGGAGCCCGCATCAGGCTCCCTGCTCAGAGCAAGCCTGCTTCTCCCTCTCCCTCTCGCTTCTGCTCCCCCTGCTGTGCTCTGTCAAATAAATTCTTTAAAAGAATTTTTTTGGTGAAAGATGTAAGATATGTGTTTATTTTTTTTTAGCATGTGTATGTCCAGTTTTTAAAACACTATTTGTTGAAAAGACACTACTTTCTCCATTGAGTTGCTTTTCCCCCCTTGATTATTAATTGACTATATTTCTCTGGGTCTATATCTGGGTTTTGTATTATGTTTCATTGATCAATTTGTCTGAGATTCTTGTTTCGTTTTGTTTTGGCCAATGTTATATTGTCTGGATTAATGCAGGTTTATTTTAAGTCTTAAAGTTGAGTATTGTCATTTCTCCAACTTTGTTTTTCTCCTCCAACATTGTGTTGGCTGTTCTGTGTCTTTTGCTATTCCATGCAATCTAAAATAACTTGCTGGGTTCTTTTCAAATTTGTTTTAGATACTTTAGTTCCTTTGCATTCCCATGTATATTTTAGAATCAGATTTATGTTTTCTACAAAAATCCTTCTAGTTTTTTGAGATTCTATTGAATCTATATGATGAGGGAACAGAAGGCTGGCTGAGGACAAAGCAAAAGCTGACACCCTACAACCTTTCCCCATCCTGACTCCTGGGTGGGACATATGACATTCTTTAGGAATCTTCCAACTACTTAAGGTTAATACCTTGCTAGAGGAAAAAACCTTGACAATGACAAGGCCTCAAGGCATCCGGTATCTTTTTTTTTAATTTTTTTTTTTTATTTTATTTACTTGATAGACAGAGATCACAAGTAGGCAGAGAAGCAGGCAGAGAGAGAGAAGGAAGCAGGCTCCCCGCTGAGCAGAGAGCCGGATGTGGGGCTCGATCCCAGGACCCTGAGATCATGACCTGAGCCGAAGGCAGAGGCTTAACCCACTGAGCCACCCAGGTGCCCCCATCTGGTATCTTTTAAGTCTTCTTTAGCATATGAAAGTTCTATTGAAACTTCCCTTTTGCTTACCTCCCCCAACACCATCATACATAACTTACCACCCCTCATGACCCCAGGGCAGCAGCTCTTTCTGTCCACGGGTCCTGTCCCCATGCTTTAACAAACCACCATTTTGCACCAAAGATATCTCAAGAAATCTTTCTTGGTCGTTGGCTCTGGACTCCACCCCACTGAACTTGCTTATATTCTAAAACTTCATCATTTGGCGCCCAACGTGGGGCTTTGAGTCTTTACATTTGGACTCTGAGCTTTGGTGCAAAATTGGTGAGTACTTTCCTCTTCCTTTAGTCTCATTTCAGGGGCTTTTCAAGGAGTATGGTCTTATTGGAACACTTTCATGTCAATTGCTCAGGCGCCAATCCTCTAGCCTGTGGCTACTCTATGGGAAGGAGAAAGTCTGCCTTCTGGCTGGAAATTAATACCCTGGCCAGAATGGTAATAAGACCCAGAAATGTCATGCCCTCTCTCTATTCTTGTTCTTATATAAAGTTGTCTGTCTTGGGCACGGGACAGCCACCTAAGTCACCAGGACGGCTGCCAATCCTAAGACTCCTGTTTGATCTAATGTGATTCCCTCCACATCCCTGGTCTAAGCTGCTTCTAGCTGCGGTACCTCCACTGGGAGCCGGTCAAAACCAGTACCCAATTGAATTAAAACCCAACTGGGGACAGTTTCCTAGGGAAGTTGGCTGTGTGGGAATGTCGCTTAGACCTGATGGATTTGTCTTTACTGTTTCCTGTCAGTGTCCTCTACTGACTACTAAGAGCTACAAAATTGGGTAATTTCCCCTTGCCAAACTTTTCTAGTATTTTCCATGGGTTAAAATGGCAAAACAGTACACAACCTTCAGGACAGATGATGACGTGGCATGGCATGGTATTTTAGTCCATTCTCCAGGCAGCCTAGGATGCGATGGGGTTGGGGAGGGGCACCAGCACCCCTCCAGGGCCTTTTATGGCAGGAATACCTTCCAGGGGAAGGCAGGATCGTGATCAATAGCGATGTCTTGTTTGAGGGACGCCTCTGGTCACCTTGAAGACATGGGAACCTCTGATGTATTCTGCGTGGGACAACACCCAGGAGTCAGGGGGGATTTGGTAATGGACCTTCTTTACTTTTCTGGGAGCGTGGCCTCAGTAGGTTTCTTTGGTTCCGAAGGACTCTACTTCAGAGTGCCTTTTAACCCACTGGAAATAATTTGGATTGCAAAACTTAGGAAAGGACAGAGCTCCTGTAACACTGCATGGCCTCAATTGGATCTATCAGATCTCCTCTGCAGGAAACAGGGCAAATGGACCTAGGATACTCATCGCTCATACCTAGGCCTTCATTGGTCTACACCAGGAACCTGACCTAAGGTCCTTTTGCAGAATGTGTCTGCCCAAGTATGTCTGGCTAGTAAGCTCCCTCCTGACATATTGGATGATAATTATCTAAGTAAGCCTCCTTCTAGTAAACCCGGGTTGCTGGAGGATATGCAGGCCATCCCTAGAAAAGGGGACTCTGACTTTATCTCTCTGTTCCTCCTAACAGATGTGGGGGCTTCTCCCTCACTCATTTTCCATGCTAATGGCTATAATTGGAGCCAACTGGGGTTAGTCTAACTTGAGACAGAGACTTTAAGGAATATTCCCAAGCAGTTGCCAAAACTCCCTTTGTTTCAGGGAAATCCCCTGTCTTCTCCAGCCCGACGTGGACTGCTTAGCCCCTCCCCCCTGGTTGGCGGGAAAACGTGGCATCTGCTCCTGTTGGGTCTGAAGAGCTCTAAAACCGGAAATCCTTTCTCTGCCTTCTGGCAGCACTTTGTTTCTTCTGTCTTCCCCTTCTCCTTTTTCTGCACCAATTTGGATGTGGCCTGTGTAACTGGCCTCTAGACCATCCTCAGTGCCTCCTGCACCATGGCTCCTTCTCTCTTCACCGTCAGGGAGCAAAAAGAGCGACCCCTGGACCTAACACCCCCTCACTCCAGATTTCCCCACCCGTGTCTCAGGTAAACACTGAAAATGGGATGGGCCCAGATGGAACATAAATCAGTATTTAAACTTAGTTAAGTTTGTTGGTTTAATTAAGATAGACGTGTCTTTGAAGTTATATCAGTATATGTGAAACTTTTATTCCATCTAGGTTTACTGAAGGTCAAATAAGCTCATGTTATCTCTGTTGAAACTTGTTAGCAAAGTGATGACTAAACTTATGGCTCATTGTCTGTCTCAAAGTTTTCATGGGTAATTGTTGAGATAGCTTTAAAAGTCTCTGGTAACCTGAGAGTTTAAAGTTTTGCTTGGATGAATGAAATTAAATTCATTGGACATCTAGGTCTTCCAAATAGGATAAAATGCTCAGTCATTAATTCCTGGACATAGGTTTGTGCTTTTGACTTACTGCAAAGAAACTAAGAATATTTAAATCTGTTGGAAAACATGTTTTGTGTTTAACTGGCTCATAAATTTGCCATCTGAAGAGTTCTGTTGTGGGGTGCCTGGGTGGCTCAGTGGGTTAAAGCCTCTGCCTTCGGCTTGGGTCATGATCCCAGGGTCCTGGGATCGAGCCCCGCATTGGGCTCTCTGCTCAGTGGGAAGCCTGCTTCCTCCTCTCTCTCTCTGCCTGCCTCTCTTTCTACTTGTGATCTCTGTCTGTCAAATAAATAAATAAAATCTTAAAAAAAAAAAAAAGAACTTCCAGCAAAGCAGATTGTAAAAGATCTATATGATCATTCACTGTTCTTGCTGATCTTATGTAAATAATTAGGTCAAATCTGTTTAAGCTGGACTTCTTTTTCAAATAAATTAGTCCTAATTTGGCGATCTCTGGAAATGAGGGTTATTTTAGAGAGAAAAATTGTTTCAATAACACACCTTTGTGGATGTTAAGTTCTAGATTTGATTGTCCTTAAATGTTTGCTGTTTACCTAAGCTAGACAACTTCATGTAAACCTCAGAGAAGTTGTACAATAGCTCATTTAGACAATCTTCTTGCTTTTTATTCTGTGGGGATAATAACAGGATCCCATGTCACATGATTAAACAACTGGAAAATGGTATTGATTCTTCAACAATTGTATAACTTAACTATCACCTTGACCAATTCTGTGTGGCAGAAATAATGAAATTGCCTAAAAGCCAGAAGCATACCCGACCCCATAGGATTAACTATCAACTTGTGGAGATAATAGATGACCCCACTTTATGATTGGATTAGATAATGTATGTGGGGCTCCCTTTATCTCTTGACAAGTTTTCTCCCACTTTCCAGTGATCTTTTATAATTAGGATATTTTTAAGGCTGGACCACTCAAAAAGGGCTTCTTAATGGTTTCACCCCTTAGTCATAATTATTCTAGAAGCCACCTCTATTTAGGTACAATTGCAAACAAAGGCTTTAGCTAAGCATAGAACAGCTCTCCTCATATAAAGAGCCTCAAAGCTCACTATGGGACAGTCCCTGAATGTAAGGACTTCTCATCAGGTCCAGAGTGTCTTAGAAACCAAAGGCTACCAATGGATGATGGAGGCCAACTTACTAAATACCAGGTTACACTTACAGATATGCCTGAAATAATACTTAACCTGTAAGACTTTAAACCCATCTACCCTTACACCTGGACCTGACCATTTTAATTCCCTATAGAGCCTAACTGTTCAGATGTTATTGATCTTGCTTACTCTAGTTGACCAGATTTAAGATGTCCCTATTAAAAATACAAATGACAGTTGGTTTTACTGATGACAATAGTTTCCATAAAAATTTTTTTAAAAAGCTGGGTATGCCAGGGACGCCTGGGTGGCTCAGTTGGTTAAGCGGCTGCCTTCGGCTCAGGTCATGATCCCAGGGTCCTGGGATAGAGTCCCACATCGGGCTCCTTGCTCAGCAGGGAGCCTGCTTCTCCCTCTGCTTCTGCCTGCCACTCTGTCGGCCTGTGCTCACTCCCGCTCTCTCTGACAAATAAATAAATAAATAAATAATTAAAAAGCTGGGTATGCCATAGTGCTCTCTAGGACTTTGGAATTCCCAGAGCCTTAACAATTAGGACAAATACTGACTCCAAATATGCTTTCCTAGTCCTACATGTCCATGGAGCAATTTGGAAGAAAAGGGGATTATTATCAAGCTATAACTCCACAATCAAATACAGGCCTAAAATTATTACTCTTCTTAAGGATGTACACCTACCAAAGGAGATAGCTGTAATTCACTTCAAAGGACGTCAAAGGATATGACTTTAGGAACCAATGAAAGTAATACAGGGTTTACATGAGGCCACTTATTTGGGCAAAAAGGCCATGGAGGTGACAAAAACTTAGTGAAGGAAAATTGTCCCTAGGTTTCGACTCCCTTGGTCCCTACAAAGTAATAGTGGACTGTCTTTGTTACACATTAAAAAGATGGCCCTCCAAAACTGAATAGCTCTTGATATCTTGACTGCAGTTACAGAAACCCAGAATTGGAGGACTGTCTCCTAACAGGACCCAATGGTTATATGGCTCTAACTTGTGCTCATGGCTTCCCCCAGGCTGGATAGGCCACTGTACTCCAGGTTTTGCCTGGAATCACAGATGCACGACTAAAATCATTACCAACCTGGCCAACCTTCCAAAACTTAAAACAATGGTCAACTTGTTCTGTGTCTCATTGGTATGACCAACTAACATCCATTTTTGTTCCTCCTTTGGAACTGGAGGATGTTTGGCACATGGAAGCTCTTACTAAGTACATGGTTAGCCCTAAATGACCCTCAAAGTAGCATCTTGTAAGGACCTATTTAGCCAAAATGGCCCCATTTCAGTTGAATAGCCATTTTGTTGTTTATGCAGTAAAATGTAAACAGACCCTGCCCCCCCCCCCCAGGGGACTTACTTAAAAACAAGTCTCGGAAACCAGTCCCAGGTAACAAAGCCCGATTACAAGAGTGGTTCAAGCCAGGTGGAGGTATCCAATCAGTGGGGGCGCATACTCTCTCCCTAGCTACCAAGGAGTATGGGCCCCGCCTTATGGGCACCAATTCTGACCAAGGTGACAGGCTAGTTCAAATGTCTATTATAGGGTAAATTGTAATTCAATTGGTCACTTATGTATGACCTAGCCTGACTGTGCAGTTTTCTCTGTGTCATTGGCCACCTGTGCGTGGCCAGGCCCAACCACATGGCCTTTGCCCTTAAAAGCCAGTCTGTAAGACAGAGAGGGGTCGCCTCTCTTTGTAAGAGACAGCCCTGGCCGGTCAGTTTGATCTTGATGCTTGGCACGAAATAAAGCTTTGCTTGACCTTCGCTTTGTATCAGTCTTGCTCCTTTGATCACGGACCCAACACATCTCTCTATTAAAATGCCATAATAATACAAATGTAAAGCAGCTTTACAAAATAGAATGGCATTGGATGTTTTAACTGCTCCACAAGGTGGAAGTTGTGCTACCACAAAAACAAAATACTATATTTATGTTCCAGATTATCACAAAATATTTCTTGGGTTTTGACATACTCAAGTTAACACTTTAAACAGTCCCTCTCTCCTTTAATGATTGATTAAACTCTTGGACTGGAAAAGGGTTTTTTGTCAACTAGCAAAAAATGTATTTGAGCTTCATTTTCTTTTTGTTACACTAATCACGTTTTGCTGTTTTCTCCCATGTCTCCTCACTTGGCGTCAACTCCTTTGCTGCCATAACTTCCACAGATGGTCCTTTCCACTTGGGAAGATCACCTGAGCAGTCTCACCTGGATTCAGCTGCCTCTGTCTTTCGTAACTCCCCTACACATTCCCCAACTGTTCAGTGTTGACCTGAGTAGGTAGGGACAACTCTATGCCCCTATTCAGCAGGAAAAAGTTATAGAAGATGAGACCTTCCACCTTCAACAACCTTAAAGATTTAAGGTCAAAATTGTTCAGGGGAGATATGATGAGTGAACAGAAGACTGGCTGAGGACAAAGCAAATGCTGACACTCTACAACCTTCCCCCACCCCGACTCCTGGGTGGGACATATGTGACATTCTTTAGGAATCTTCCAATTATCTTAATGTTAATACTTTGCTAGAGGATAAAACCTTGACAATGACAAGGCCTCAAGGCATCTGGTATCTTGTAAGTCCTATTTAGCATATGAAAGTTCTACTGAAACCTCCCTTTTCCTTACCTCCCCCCAACACCATCATACATAACTTACCACCTCTCATGACCCCAGAGCAGCAGCTCCTTCTGTGCATAGGTCCTGTCCCCATGCTTTAACAAAACACCATTTTGCACCAAAAATGTCTCAAGAATTCTTTCTTGGTCATCAGCTCCGGACTCCACCCCACTGAACCTCACCTATATTCTAAAACTTCATCATATAGATCAGTCTTGGGAGAACTGACATTTTAACAATGTTTAGTTTCTAATTCCTGAACACAATATAGATTTCCATTTTTGTTTTTACTTCTTTCCTCAAAATTTTATAGTTATCATAAAGGTCCTACATACATTTTATTAGAACCATAATTCAGTATTTAATCTTTTTTTTTTGAATATTTTATGTAATTATTTGTGATAAGAGAGAGTGAGCATGAGCACACAAGCAGGGGAGCAGCAGACAGAGGGAGAAGCAGGCTTCCCACTGAGCAAGGAGCCCAATGCAGGACTCAATCCCAGTGACCCTGGGATCATGACCTGAGTGGAATGCAGAAGCTTAACTGCTGAGCCACCCAGGCATCCCTAGTATTTCATGTCTTTTGGTGCTATTGTAATTGGCACTATTTAAGTTTCAAGCTTAGTTATTCATAGCTAGTATATAGAGATACAACTGGTTTTGTATATTGACCTTGCTGAACTCACTTATTTTGTAGATTCTTTGAGATTTTTCTGTCAACAACCCTGTCATTTATGAATAGAGACAGTTTACATTTATTGCATTCCAATCTGTACTTTTTCAGAGGTACCAATATCTGTACTCTCTCTCCTTCTATTTCCTTTTCTTTTTTTTTTAATGCTTTTTTCTTTAGTATTGCTCACTTTCTGAGACTTACTGTATGATGAGTAAGGGAGTAATAGCAGATATTTTGGCCTTTTCTCAATCTTAGTGTGAAAACATTTAGTCTTTCACCATTATGAGATTAGCCCTGGGTTAAAAATTTGTTTTCAGGGGTGGGGTGGAGAGGGGTTGGGAGAGGGTGGTGGGGTTACATTATATGTATAAATAAAAAAGCTTAAAGAAAAAAAATTTGTTTTCAGGGGATCCTGGGGGGCTCAGTCAGTTAAGCGCCTGCCTTCAGCTCAGGTCATGATCCCAGGGTTCTGGGATCAAGCCCCACATCTGGCTCTCTGCTCAGTGGAGATCCTGCTCCCCACCCCCTGCCTACTTGTGATCTCTCTGTCAAATAGATAGATTTTCAAAAAATAATGTTTTCAGATGCTCTTTATCAGTTTAGAGAAGTTCCCTTCTATTCAGAGTTGCTGAGATATTTTATGACTGTTGAATTTTGTCAAATGCCTTTCTTCATTTATTGAGATAACCATATGGTTTTACTTCTAAAATCCATTATATAGTGAATTTCATCAATTTTTTAGTGTTGAACTTACCTTGTATTCCTGGAATAAATCTCACTTGGTTTGTGGTGTACTGTCTTTTTAATATAATGCTGTATTCTATTTGCTAACATTTTTTTCTTAAAGATTTTTCTATCTATGTTCACAAGGAGTATTGGTCTGTCGTTTTCTTTTTTTGTAGTCTTTGTCTCATTTTTTATATTCTGGCCTTAAAAGAGTTGAAAAGTATTCCTTCATTTTCAATTTTCTGGAAGAGTTTGTAAAGAATTGGCATTACTTTTTCCTTAAATATTTGGTAGAATTCATCAGTAAACACCTATGGGCCTCTTTTCTTTGGTGGAATGTTTTCAACTATGAATTTATGTAATATATGTAACTTTTCATGTTATTGATTTTTTCAGTAATATTTGGTAGTTTGTGTTTCTCAAGGGATTTTCCTATTTAAGTTGAATTTTGTAAGCACAAAATTGTAGTATTTCTTTATTATCCTCTTTTAAAATTTTGATTAGTTTTTATTTAAAGTACAGTTAGTTAACATACAGTGTAATATTAGTTTCAGGTGTAAATATAGTGATTCAGCACTTCCATACAACACCCGTGTTCATCACAAGTGCACTCCCACCTATTTAACCCATCCCCCCAACTGGCCTCCATTCTGGTAATCATCAGTTTGTTCTCTATAGCTAAGAGTCTGTTTCTTGTTTTGCTTCTCTCTCTCTTTTGCCCTTTTTCATTTGTTTTGTTTCTTAAATTCCACACATAAGTGAAATCATACAGTATTTGTCTTTCTCTGACACACTTATTTCACTTAGCATTATACCCTCTAGCTCCATGCATGTGATTGCAAAGGCCAAGATTTCATTATTTTTTATGGCTGAGTAACAGACCATTACATACACACACACCACCACCACCTCTTCTTTCCATTCATCAGTCAATGAACACTTGGCTCTTTCCATAGTTTGGCTATTGTAGATAATGCTGCTATAAACATTGGGGTGTTTGTATCCCTTTGAGTTAGTATTTGTTTTCTTTGGGTAAATAGCTACTACTGCAATTGGTGGGTCCTATTTTTTTGTGAGGAAAACTCCATACTGTTTTCCAGAGTGGCTGCACCAGCTTACATTCCCAATAGTGCAAAAGTGTTCCCTTTTCTCCACATTCTCACCAACATCTGTGGTTTCTTGTGTGTGTGTGTGTGTGTGTGTGCGTGTGTTTTTATATTTTAGCCATTCTGACAAGTGTGAGATGATATCTCATTGTGGTTTTGATTTGCATTTCTCTGATGATCAGTAATGTTGAGCATCTTTTCAAGTGTCCATTGGCCATCTGCAAGTCTTCTTTGGAAAAATGTCCATTCAGGTCTTCTGGCCATTTTTTAATTAGCTTATTTGTTATTTGGGTGTTAAGTTGATAAGTTCTTTACATTTTTTGGATACTAACTCTTTATCAGATACGTCATTTGAAATATTTTCTCCCATTGCAAAGGCTGCCTTTTACTTTTGTTGATTGCTTCCTTTGCTGTGCAGAAGTTTTTTTTATCCTGATGCATTCCTAGTAGTTTATTTTTGTTTCCCTTGCCTCAGGAGACATATCTAGAAAGAGTTCCTATGGCAATGTCAAAGAAGTTACTGCTTATGATCTCTTCTAGAATTTTTATGTTTTTAGGTCTCACATTTAGGTCTTTCATCCATTTTGAATTTTTTTTGTGTGATGTAAGAAAGTGGTATAGCTTCATTCTTTTGCATGTGCTGTCCAGTTTTCCCAACACCTATTTTTTTAAGAGACTGTTTTTCTTTCATTCAATATTCTTTCTTATTTGGTCAAAGATTAATTGACATTTCTGGGTCTTCTATTCCGTTCCTTTGATCTATGTGCCTATATTTGTGCTAGTACCACATTCTTGATTACTTTAGCTTTGTAATGTAAATTGAAGTCTGTAATTGTGATGTCTCCAGATTTGCTTTTCTTAAGATTGCTTCAGCTATTCGGGCTCTTTTATGATTCCATATAAATTTAAGGATTATTTGTTCTGGCTCTGTGAAAAATGCTGTTGGCATTTTGATAGGGATTATATTAAGTGTGTATGGGATGCCTGGGTGGCTCAGTTGGTTAAGCGGCTGCCTTCGGCTCAGGTCATGATCCCAGCGTCCTGGGATCGAGTCCCACATCGGGCTCCTTGCTTGGCAGGGAGCCTGCTTCTCCCTCTGCCTCTGCCTACCCCTCTGTCTGCCTGAGCTCGCGCTCGCTCTCTCTAATAAATAAATAAATAAAATTTAAAAAAAATGTGTAGACTGCTGTAGGTATTGTGAGAGAGGAAGATGATGGCAGAGTAGGAGGAGCCTGGGCTCACCTGGTCCCAGGAGCACAACTAGATAACTATCAAATCATCTTAAATACCCTAAAAACCAGCCCTCTTATTATTATCTTAGTATTTGTAGCATATTTTGTAGAAAGTATTGTAGCATCTGTAATGAAATTTCCTATTTCTGATATTGAAAATGTGTGTCTTCTCTAATTTTCTTTGTCTGACTAGACATTTATTAATTTTGTTGAATTTTGAACAAACCAGGTTTTTATTTCATTGATTTTATTGTTTTTGTTTTAAATTTCATTATTCTTTTTTGTAATGGATCAGTTATTTAATAAAGTTTTTTGCAAGAAATTTAGAAGACCAACTTAAATTTTTTTAATTTAAATTAGCCAACATATATTACATCATTAGTTTCAGATGTAGTGTTCAAAAAATTATCAGTTGCATATAACACCCAGTACTCATCACATCATGTGCCCCTTAATGCCCATCACCCAATTATCACATCCCCCTACTCATCTCCCCTCCAGCATCCCTTAGTTTGTATCCTATAGTTAAGTCTTTCATGGTTTTTCTCCCTGTCTGATGACTTCCCATTCAGTTTTCCCTCCCTTCCCCTATGATCCACTACACTTTCTTATATTCCACACATGAGTGAAACCATATAATTGTCTTTCTTTGACTTATTTTGCTCAGCATAATAACCTCCAGTCCCACCCACTATTCATCTTTCTGATGGCTGAGTAATACATATATGTATATATATACATATATATATATATTATATACACACACACACACACACACATATATATATATATATATATACACACACACACACACACACACACACACACACACACACACCACATCTTTTTTATTCATTCATATGTCAATACACATCTTGGCTCTTTCCAGTTTGGCTACTGTGGACATTGCTGTTATGAACACTGGGATGCAGGTGCCCCTTGGGAACAATATATTTGTATCTTTGGGGTAATTACCAGTAGTGCAATTGCTGGGTCATGGAGTAGCTCTGTTTTTAACTTCTTGAGGAACCTTCATACCGTTTCCAGAATGGCTGTACCAGCTTGCATTCCCACCAAGTGTAAGAGGGTTCCCATTTCCCTGCACCCTTGCCAACATTTGTTGTTTCCTGTCTTGTTAATTGTAATCAATATGACTAGTGAGAGGTGGTATCTCATTGTGGTTTTGCTTTGTATTTCCCTGATGCCAAGTGATGTGGAGCATTTTTTTCATGTGTCTGATGATCATTTAGATGTCTTCTTTGGAGAAAGGTCTGTTCATGTCTTCTGCCCATGTCTTGACTGGATTGTTTTTTGGGTGTTGAGTTTGATAAGTTCTTTATAGATCTTGAATACTAACCTTTTATCCATAATGTCATTTGCAAATATTTTATCCCATTCTGTAGGTTGCCTTCTAGTTTTGTTTACTGTTTCCTTTGCTATGCAGAAGATTTGATCTTGATGAAGTCCCAATAGTTCAGTTTTGTTTTTGTTTCCATTGTATTTGCAGATGTGTCTAACAAGTTGCTGCAGCTGAGGTCGACGAGGTTGCTGCCTGTGTTCTCCTTTAGGATTTTGATGGATTCCTGTCTCACATTGAGGTCTTTAATCCATTTTGAGTTTATCTTTGTGTTTGGTGTAAGAAAACGGTCCAGTTTCATTCTTCTCCATGTGGCTGTCCAATTTTCCCAGCACCTTTTGTTGAAGAGACTCTCCTTTTTCCATTGGATGTTCTTTCCTGCTTTGTCAAAGATTAATTGACCATAGAGTTGAAGGTCCATTTCTGGGGCCTCTATTCTGTTCCACTGATGTATGTATGTATTTTTTGTCCCAGTACCATACTGTCTTCATGATTACAGCTTTGTAATATAGCTTGAAGCCTGGCATTATGATGGCACCAGCTTTAGTTTTCTTATTCAACATTCCTTTGGCTATTCAGGGTCTTTTGTGTTTCCATACAAATTTTCGGATTATTTGTTCCAGCTCTTTGAGAAATGTCAGTGG
The DNA here is from genome assembly GCA_003697995.1 of Taxidea taxus jeffersonii. Classification (NCBI taxonomy): domain Eukaryota; kingdom Metazoa; phylum Chordata; class Mammalia; order Carnivora; family Mustelidae; genus Taxidea; species Taxidea taxus. The sequence goes on from RCUC01135859.1 coordinate 87,883, forward strand.
TATTTGGATAAGGATTACACTGAATGTGTAGATGGCTCTGGGTAGCACAGACATTTTAACAATATTTATTCTTCCAATCCATTAGCATGGAATATTTTTCCATTTCTTTTGTCTTCTCCATTTCTTTGAAACAACTTTTTATGACACAGCCAGACACCTAGACCATATTCATCCTCACTCTTATTATTTTTTGGCAAAAGCATGATCTTGCTTAGTGAGCAATGTGCTCAGATGAAAAAAAATTTTTTTTCAGGATTCTTTGCATATAGAGATGGTCATATGACTATGTCCTTACCAATGAGATATAAGTAGAAGTTTCTGGGTGGGACTACCTTTAAGAGAGGTAGGCGCTGACTCTGATGGTTTCTGCCCCTTGCTTACTCTCCCTTTCTCCGTTCCCCTCTTTTCTTGGTGTCAAATGAAGATACTGTCACTGGGATCCAGAAGCTCTTTTGCAACTGTGAGAAGACCTTGAGGATGCAAGCACACACTATTACTCCTGCTTATATTTTATTGGTCAAAGACATGATCAAGTCCAGATTCATGTGACAATGGATAGGAATTATCATATTTCAAGGAGAGAAAAGCTAGTCTATAAAACCAGTCTATACAATTGCTCATTCCATAAACCTAGGAGTCATCTTTGGTTCCTCCATTTTCCTCATTCTTCGTATCTAATCCATCAGGAAGTCCTGTTGAATCTGTTGTTAAAGTACATACAGAATTCATACATTTTTCTCTTTGCCACCCTAATCCAAGGTACCACCACTACTTTCCCTCACTGCTTCAAGAGTGATCTTAACATGCAAATCAGTTTGTTTTGTTCATTCACTTAAAAAATGACTTTATGGGGTACCTGGGTGGCTCAGTCGGTTAAGTGTCCCACTCTTGATTTTAGCTCAGGTCATGATCTCAGGGTCATGAGATGGAGCCTGCTGAAGATTCTCTCTCCCTCTCTCTTTGCCCCTCCCTCCAATTCATGTGGTCTCTTTCTTAAAAAAATTTTTATATTGCATTTAGAATAAAATTTGAATTCCTAATAATAGCATTAAAGGCTAAGCATCATCCTCCCTCTGCCTATCTCTAATCTCATCTCATTCTGGTTTCTTCTTCATTCACTATAGTTGGGATACATGAGTCTTTTTTTTTTTTTTTTTGTCAGAGAGAGGGAGAGAGAGCGAGCAAGCACAGGCAGAGTGGCAGACAGAGGCAGAGGGAGAACCAGGCTCCCCACCGAGCAAGGAGCCCGATGTGGGACTCGATCCCAGGATGCTGGGATCATGACCTGAGCCGAAGGCAGCTGCTTAACTGCCACCCAGGCGTCCCTGGGGTACATGAGTTTTATTTCAGAAACTTGAACTTTCTAAGCTTTCCTATTTTACTGCCTTTATATATGTTGTCACATTTTTTTTTTTAAGATTTTTAAAAAATTTATTTGAGAGACAGAGATCACAAGTAGGCAGAGAGGCAGGCAGAGAGAGAGAGGAGAAAGCAGGCTCCCTGCTGAGCAGAGAGACTGATGTGGGGCTCGATCCCGGGACCCTGGGATCATGACCTGAGCCAAAGGCAGAGGCTTTAACCTCCTGAGCCACCCAGGCGCCCCATATCTTTTTTTAATGTTGTTATATAATTCTAGAATGTTCTTTCCTTAATTTCTGCCATGCCTAGCTCATTCTCACCTCTAAAATCTTTGTTAATGTATCACTTTCTCAAATCAGCCTTCCCTGATCCTCCTCTTTAAAGCTGGTCCCCTTGCTATTCTCTACCTAGCTCTTTGTTGGATTCTGTCATAACTCTTTTTTGTCTGTTTACTTACCTCCTCAAATAGAGTGTAAGCACTATGAAGACAAGGGCCATTTCTGTTGTTCACTGTTGTATCCCCATACCTGGCCTTGACCCTGGTACTTTGTAGATTTTAGACAAAATATTGAATGAGTGAGTGAATGGATAAATGAAATAATGAAGGTCTGATACAGGACAGCGGCCATGAGTAAAAGCGGAAAGAATATTTAAAAATTTTAAGACACAGGTTAAATGTCCAGTCCTCTCTGAGGCCTCTCCTTATCTCTCTAGTCAGAAATTGAGTATAATGTCCCATGGCTGAACATCCTCTAATTTCTCTTTGTGCCTTATTTGTAGCACTTAACATGCCTGATTGTTTTAAATGACTACTCTTTCCTGCCAGATTTTTTTACCTATCTTAATGCAAAGACTACATTTTTTTAATCTGTCTCCCACAATGTGTAGCATTGGCACATAGTAGACTGAATATATGTGTTGAATAAAAGAATGAAGGAATGATCTGAAAATTTCCCCATTCTAGGGTACCTAGAGGAGAAGGAGTACCTAAGGAGAAGAGGTTTCCACAGATTGGGTACCTGAGTAGTTTCCCTGTGATTCAGCCTCTTGGGGAGGAGCCCATCCCGCTTGGAAGTTTTCCAATCTCATTAAAAGGTCCTTTGTCCAGGGAATAAACTTGCCAAATTTCATTTTCTGAAGTAAACCAGAGATACAAATAATGGACTGATCTTCCAGATTTAATAATCTCAAGTAAAAGCCTGCTCTTCCCCCAGTAAATTATAATACATAGCATTTGAGCATTTCTCAGCACATCCCAGTCAGGCCAATAGAAATGACTTTGAACTTCCAAACTTTGCTACCTGGGGAAGGCTGGTAATAGTGTTAAGCACCTCTAAGGAGGTACTTGGATCCCAGTGAGTCTCTGCCCAGGCTGAGCCCCTCATTCTCCTTCTCTGGTGTCTGTGGGAATAGACCTTAGGGAAGAAGGTAGAGTTGAACTGAGACTATCAGGGCCTCATTAGCATTTGCTACTTAGGGATTTCCCAAAGTTCAATGTGGAAATCCCCACAGGCAGCTTTACTTTAGATCAATTAAGGTCAGCCTCAGATTTGCTTTTATTCTAAATAAGTCTCAAGAGGTTAGTTAGAAAGATGCCTACAGGAACTCCCCAAGGGACAGCCCAAAGAGAATCAGAAGCAGCAGGGATTTATTAAAAGAGTAAGCAAAGGGCACATGTCCAGGAGGTGTCTCTACAGAATTTATTCCAAACATCCTGAGTAACCTGGCAACTCCAGGCCCAGCTCTCTCTGCTATGTAAGTTAAGGAATGTCCCTGGAAGACCCTCTCTATTCCTACCCTAAATCTTTGCCTTGCAGTCATTTCTGGATTAGTCAGGAGAGTCTAATCTCTGACTTTGGGACATCTTTGTTTACAAGCACTTCTCTAATGTCCACAAATCACCAATAGCCAGATTAAAATCCCTTCTGGAAATAAAGCTTTCATCTCATCATACCCTGCATCACAGATTGTTTCCAATAACAAAACAAAAAGAACCAAACAAAACAATTATTCAAAAGACAAATAACCTGTAAAATATGGAAACACTTATATAATAGCATTTCATGCAGTCATTAAAATATTTATGATGAGTTTCTTACTCCATGAATAGCTACTTACCTATAATTTTAAGTGAAAAATCAGGATCCAGAATTCTATATATCATTCAAAAAGCTCTGTAAAACCACATTTAGGCAAGGGATAAATGGAAAATACCAACATGATAATCATGAAAGTATTATGGATACTATTTCCTAATTGTTATTTTAAATTTTTTCTATTGTTTTAACAGCATGTATTACTATCATAATCAGGAGAAAAAAACCACATTAAAATGATAATGGAGCCATTTAGCATACAGTTATGATGCCAGATGGCAAGGAATCCCATGACGGAGACCATACAGATTATTTGCTAAGAACAGTGACCAGGGTGGAGAATGGATTTGTAAAGGAAAAACGAAGCCATTCAGCACACTGGATATTTATTTAGTGTCATGGGTGTTTGTATGCTTGGACTGAGGCCTTGGTTCCTCCCTAGTAGTACAAGAGGCCATCCTCAGTTCCTTGCCACATGAACCTTCTCACTTTGCTTCACTGAAGCACACAAGACAAAGAGAAAATGCCAGCCAGATGGAAGAAGTCTCTTATAACCTAATCATGCAAGTGACATCCCATCATTTTTCCTGTATTATTTTCAGTAGGAGCAAGTCAGTAGGTCCCGTCCATACTCAAAGGGAAGGAATTGAACACAAATGTGAATAGCGCCCCCCCTTTATTCCAATAGATTCCTGATTCCTAATTCCCTCTCTTCCTAATAATCAAATGCCCCAGGAGTATTTGGGTCTCTTCCCAGCTCTTGGGGGTCAATCTTAATTAGCCTATACCAATCACAGTGGTCTAATTTCCCTTGCCAAGAATTTTAAGTATAAGAGCATGATAAAATTCCAGTAAAAATATGTGAGGCTAATCTCCTGGTAGTCTTCTAGGAAGACTACCATTACTCTTTAAAAGGACATAAACACAGGGACACTTCCTGCTCCTCTGGATGTGTGATGTCCAGAACTTTGTCAGCCATCTCGGAAGTAATGAGCATCCAGATTAAGAAGGTAAAACAACACCAAGTGAGGACAGCAAAGCAAAAAGATTCAGAAAACACTTGGGCTTCTGATGAAGTTACTGAGTTGCTGAATTACTCAACTCTGGATCATCCAACTCTGTAGTCCTCATTATGTGATTTAATAATGTAATCATTGCTTTGTCACTTTTGGTTGGATTTATATTACATGCCACTGAAAGTATCGCAACAGATAATAATGTGCCTTATTTCTTAAATAGCATCTCTCACACACAGAGTAACTCTTATTAAAGTCTGGGACCTTCAGCAAGTTATTTAATCTCTCTTTACGTCAGTTTTCTCATTGCAAAATGGGAAAATGGCAGAAATAATAGTACCTACATCATATATCTCTTGTGAAGATTAAATACACTAATGTACATAAAGTAAACAATGCCTGACACATTACAATGGTGTGATAAATATGCAGTATTATTATTTGTGTCAGACATTAAACTAGGCAACTTACACAGTGACTATTTTCTTTCCAGGGAGGCAGACATTATCATTTTTATTTTACTGGTGAAAATATGAGATCAAGTGGATGAAATAATTTATTCAAAGTCACAGAATGATGATATTAAATAGAGACTGATATATCTCCATTTATAGGTATGGAAATTTAGGTTTGGTCACATAACTAGTAAATAGGAGAGCCAGAATCTGAAGCCAGACATTTGAACTACAGAGACAATGTTTTTAACCACTATTCTATGTACTATTTCCACAGATAGGTCATAATTTATTGAACCATTCCCCTATTGTTGGATAACTGGGATTCTAAACTTTAATTGCTACAAGTAAATGAAATGAACTACTTGTACAAATATCTTTCACACAGCTGAACAATGATTTCTGTATGATTAATTCCTAGAAGTGGAAGGTCTTTTTTTAAAATATCTAGCTGTGCCTTATATAGTCAGAGGAGCAAAAATCAGAAATTAATAGAAACTTTTTAACATGCTCTAGCGCAGGCATCTGGAGCTGGTGAAGAGAGAGATCTTTGTATATTTTCTATACTGGACTTGGACATGCAAATTAGGAACAGATCTGTGCTCCGAGCCCCTACCCCTATCCTTACAAATTTAGGACTCTATTTTTTTTTAAACTACCTTGAGATTAAAGCAAGAGTGTGAAACAAAAAAATCAGAAGGGAACACATGACAGGGCACTCCAGATGTGGGGCTGCTTGTCCTTCATCCAGCTACTCTCATTTTAAGCAGCTTCTTTCCCCTTTTCTTCCTCCAGATCTTCCCCTATCTTACTGAAAGGCAATGATGTGAAGTGACTGAAGGGAGCTGTTCCAATAACAGGAACTACATGGCATTATCTAGAATTAACATTCATGGATGACATCATGATTTTGGATGTTGGTGTTATCTGTGTCATCCCTATTCATTTATTCAATCCACAGATATACACAGAATGACTATCATTTGCCAGGCAATGTTCTAAGAACCAGGGATACATCAGTGATACATCAGGAGCCAAAATTCCCTGTCCTGTAGAACTGTATTCTCTGACAAGGTGTTGAATACAGGATATGCCAATACACAGGCTCATTATGTCATCCATGAATATTAATACATTCAGAAATTCTCTTCTACCTCATTCCTGAAATTCTCTCTAGCCTTACCCTAGTCCCCAGAAAGGTCCAAGATATTTGCCTCTCCAGCTAAATAATGCCTTCCTTGGATCCACTACTCCACGCTTAACTTCTTCACCTAAGTCATGTCCTGCCCAAGGAAAATGCATAGCTCAATCCACTTCCATCAGGCTGTTGGCCCTACCATTGTCAAGAAACTATTTAGGCACGTCAAATTCATAAGCAAGTCCCCCATTTTCCCTTCTTAAGATTACTTTCTCTTTAAATAGGTAATATAGACATGTAATTATGTCTCCAGCTTCCAAGTTTCCTTTGCCAGAGGAAACCACTGTTTCCAGTTATTTATTATTTCAGGGGGAAAAAAGTCACTGTATATGCAACTTGTGTTGAGTGGAATTATCTTTGTTGCTCCAGAATCGGTGTCTAGGGCCTGTAGTGAGGCAGAGAGGTACTGAAATCCTTATGTTCCAAAGAGACACCACCACCAGCCACACTTGGGAATCAGATACTTTCTCCAGGTTTAATAAGATTCAGACAAACCAGTTCTGCCATGCTCAATTACATACTCCACATTTCCCAATTCATGAATTCAAAAGACTGGGGAGAAGACAGTAAGAAATTCTTAGAGTTGTGACAGCTTAGAAAAGCTTTATGGCTTTTTTCTCCTTTCTCACAGAAGACAGGGAAGCTTCCTCTACTACCACACCAAGAAAAGGAGGGACATTACAAGAAAATCCCCAGTAGGTTTTGGGGAATGTATTTAGAAACAAGAGGCAAGTATATAAATCCCCAGCTGGATGCTCACAGAATGGTGAAATTGGTGATGTTACCATCACAACCTCTTTGGGGTGTCTGTCATGTTTACATGTTCCTAAAGAGATGTGCCTACAATTTGCCTTGAAATTTCTGGACATGAAGCTTGCTGGAGTAGCCTGAGCCAGTGGGGCAATAAGGGGCAATGGAAGTGCAATGGTTGATTTTACATGTCAGTTTGCCTGGGTCACAGGATGCCCAGAAGTATGGTTAAGCATTAGTTCTAGGTATATCTGTGAGAGTGTTTCTAGAAGGGATTAGCTTTGGAATAGGTAGACTGAGTAAAGCAGACTACTATTCCCAGTGTGGGTGGGTTTTTGTCAATCTGTTGAGGGGCTAACAAAGATTAAAAAGGCAGAGGAAAGAATTCACTCTCTGTCTGCTTGAGCTGTGGGAACAGTTTTCTCCTGTCCTTGGACTGTGGCTTTTTTCATTGGTGCTCTAGTTCTCAGGCCTTCGGACTCAGACTGCAACTACACACCAGTTTTCTTGGGTCTCTAGTTGGCAGATGGCAGATTGTGGGACTTCTCAGCCTCCATAATCCCATGAGTCAATTTCTCATAAATCTCTTGAGTTATATACTATACTACTAATCCTTATCTCAGCCTTTCCCAAAGGCAACTATGGCCTTTTACCAGAGTTACTGTGCACTGGAGAAAAGGAAATTATTAGGCCTTTCAGAGAGCTCTGGACACTGACTCTGAATGGACTCTGAACTGACACATATTCCAGGAGGCTCAAAATGTCACTGTGGGCTGCTAGTCAGAATAGAGGCTTACTGAGGTTAGGTGATCAATGGAGTTTTAGCTCAGATTCACCTCACAGAAGGCATAGTGGGTCAACAAACCTATCCTGTGGTTATTTTTCCATTTCTAGAATGTATATTCAGCAGCAGGCAGAATCCTCATTGGTTCCCTGAACTGTGGAGTGAGGGCTACTATGCTAGGAAATATCAGATAGAACTGTCTCTATCTAGGAAAATAGTAAATCAAAGGCAGTACCACACTCCTGGAAGGAATGCAAAGATTAGTGCCACCATCAAGAACCTGAAAGAAAGGGTGGCTGGGTGATGGACTTTGGGAAGGGTATGTGCTACAGTGAGAAAATAAACAAACAAACAAATCTGAAAGATGAAGGGGTAGTGATTCCCACCACATCCCCATTCAACTTTGGCCTGTGTGACGGATCCAGAGAATAAAATGGATTATCATAAACTTAACTAGGTGGTGATTCCAACTGCAGCTGCTGAACCAGATGTGTTTCACTGCTTGACCAAACTGACACAACCCTTGTTACCTGATATGCACCTACTGATCTATCAAATGCTTTTTCCTTGATATCTTCTAGTAAATATCACCAGAAGCAGTTTGATTTCAGCTGACAAGGCCAGCAATACACCTTCACTGTCTTACCTCAGAGATATCAACTCTGCAGACCAATGTCATAATTTAGTTCACATGGCTCTTTTTTTTTTAATGTTATGTTAGTCACCATATGGTATGTCATTAGTTTTTGATGTAGTGTTCCAAGATTCATTGTTTACATTCAACAACCAGTGTTCCATGCAATATATGCCCTCCTTAATACCCATCATGGGGCCAATCCATGCCCGCCCCTCTAAAACCTTCAGTTTATTTCTCAGGGTCCACAGTCTATCATGGTTCATCTCCCCCTCCATTCTCTCCCCCTTTATTTTTCCCTTCCTTCTCCTAATGTCCTCCATGCTATTCCTTATGTTCCACAAGTAAGTGAAACCATATGATAATTGACTTTCTCTGCTTGACTTACTTCACTTAGCATAATCTCCTCCAGTCCCATCCATGTTAATGCAAAAGTTGGGTATTCATCCTTTCTGATGGCTGAGGAATATTATGTTGTATATATGGACCACATCTTTATCCATTCATCTGCTGAAGGGCATCTCAACTCTTTCCAGTTTAGCTATTGTGGACATTTTTGCTATGAACATTAGGTTGCATATGGCTCTTCTTTTCATTACATCTGTATCTTTGGAGTAAAAACCCAGTAGTGCAATTGCTGGGTCATAAGGTAGCTCTCTTTTTGATTTTTAGAGGAACCTCCACACTGTTTTCCAAAGTGGCTACACCAACTTGCATTCCCACCAACACTGTAGGAGGGTTCCCCTTTCTCCACATCCTTTCCAACATTTGTTGTTTCTTGCCTTATTAATTTTGGCCATTCTAACTGATGTAAGGTGGTATCTCAATGTGGTTTTGATTTTAATTTCCCTGATGGCTAGTGATGATGAACATTTTTTCATGTGTCTGTTAGCCATTTGTATGTCTTCTTTGGAGAAGTGTCTGTTCATGTCTTCTGCCCATTTTTTGACTTGATTATCTGTTTTTTGGGTGTTGAGTTTGAGAAGTTCTTTATAGATCTTGGATATTAGCCCTTTGTCTATAGTGTCATTTGCAAATATCTACTTGCATTCTGTGGGTTGCTTGTTTTGTTGACTGTTTCCTTTGCTGTGCAGAAGCTTTTAATCTTGATGAAATCCCAAAAGTTCATTTTCGCTTTTGTTTCCTTTGCCTTTGGAGACGTGTCTTGAAAGAAGTTGCTGTAGCCAATGTTGAAGAGGTTACTGCCTATGTTCTCCCCCTAGGATTCTGATAGATTCCTGTCTCACATTGAGGTCTTTCATCTATTTTGCATTTATCTTTGTGTATGGTGTAAGAGAATGCCTGATTTCAAGCTTTATTACAAAGATGTGATCACAAGATAGGTTGGTACTGGCACAAAAACACACACAGACCGATGGAACAGAGTAGAGATCCCAGATATGGACCCTCAAATCTATGGTCAAATAATCTTTGACAAAGCAGGAAGAAATATCCAATGGAAAAAAAGACAGTCTTTTCAATAAATGGTGCTGGGAAAATCGGACAGCTATATTCACATGGCTCTTGATCACCTTTTTTCCCCCACAGTATATCACACTCATCAATTACATTGATGTTGTTATTGGACATTTGAAATTTTTTTTCCTTTAATTGAAGCAACTGTTTTGTAATGATAGTAAAGATTTTCTTAACAATGTCTTCATCATGATAGTCAAATGAACTGTGTATTCATCACCAGTGGGAAAAAAGCCCACATTTTCATGTTTATACATGAAATCTTAGAAACCATGGAAATTATATAAGCTTTAAAGACATAATGCACCCTCTTGCTTTCTTGCCTCAGCTGACTATAGTCCCTAGGGAGTGTGCCAGCCACCCTTATTAATCTTCCTCTTCAACACAGAGCTAATTCCATAAGAGGACTCAGGACCCCTCTTTGGAAAGGATGGTATTTTTTTTCTCTTTGCAGGCATACCTGGGAGTATGTGGTCCAAAACTTAGAGTTGGGGATCAGAGGAAAGTGAGAGCCCCTACATAAGCCTTGAGCCCAAGGAACCCTTGGTAACTCAGAATTTACCAGAAAGTCCTACATTAAGAGTTTTTAGACACTGATTCAACTAATTAATGACACTCATTCTGTCAATTTTCCTTACTTCTGGGTCTAGGATAAAGTCAGTGATGTATAGGCCCAGTTAAATTTGAGAAGAAACATCAATATTAGATAAGGCTGGGGACACCTGGGTGGTTCAGTTTGTTAAGCATCTGCCTTCAGCTCAGGGTCTTGGGATCAAGCCCCACATCAGGCTCCCTGTTCTGCAGGAAGCCTGCTTTTTCCTTTCCCCCACCCTTCCCCCAACCTGTTTGTTCTCTCTCTCTCTCCCTCTCTCTCAAACAAATAAATCTTAAAAAAAAAAAAAAAA
>ML103131.1:0-15732 GCA_003697995.1 Taxidea taxus jeffersonii
ATTCTAGACAGAAGGGACTGCATTTTTAAGACTAGTATTGAGAGGGGACATGAAAGCAAGATAAATTTTAGGAAGTGAAATGAATACAGTATAACAAATGCAGAAATTAAAGGAATGATTGATATAAAATAAAATTATAGAAGTCAGCCTGGAGCTAAACCTGTAGGATCTAATAGACTAATGTAAGGACTTTAGTTTTATTATAAATGTAATCAGATGCCACTGAAAAATTATAAGTAGAAATGTGGCATCATGTTTAAGTTTGAAGAAGATCCCTTTGACTTGAGTGTAGAGAACAGTTTGTAGGAAGGGCTAGTTAGGAAGCTATCACAGAAGTCTTGGTGGTAGCAGTTCATTATCAAAAGAAGTGAACAGATTTGAGAGATTAAGATGGCAGAACTGGGTGCTGGGTGTCTCAGTCAGTTAAGCATCTACCTTCGGCTCAAGTCATGATCCCTGGGTCCTGGGATAAAGCCCCAAGCAGGGAGCTGCTTCTTCCTCTCCTTCTGCCCCTCCCCCCACTCATGTTCTCTCTTACTTGCTCAGCTCACTCTCTTTTGCTCTCTCATCAAATAAATTTTCTAAAATCTTGAAAAAAAATAAGATGGGAGGACTTGCTGATATCTGGGCTGCAGAAGGATCAGAAAGAGGGACATGTCAGGAATGACTCCTGGACTTATAGCTTCCTGAATTGCATTCTGGGATGATTGTGGCATGATTCACTTACATAGAAAGCACTGGAAGAAGGACCAGATTGACGGTTGAGAATGTGAAATCTCTTTTGTACATGTTGTTTTTAAGATTCTTTTAAGATATAGAAGAGGGGCACCTGGGTGTCTCAGTAGGTTAGGCCTCTGCCTTCAGCTCAAGTCGTGATCTCAAGGCCCTGGGATCGAGCCCCATGTCAGGCTCTCTACTCAAAGGGGGGCCTGCTTTCCTTCTCTCTACCTTCCTCCCTGCCTACTTGTGATCTCTCTCTCTATCAAATAAATAAATAAAATTTAAATAAAAAGATATAGAAGTGGAAGTGTTAGTGTCATATACAGATATGGAGCTGGAAAAGTCTGAGCTGAAGATATAAATTTGTGAATTACATAATAGTTGATAATTGAAGACCTATTATATGATTGCAGTCTCTTAAGGAGAGATAGAGATTAGGAAAACATCCCAAGATTTAGTCATGAGGAACTTTAAGACTTAATGGCCAAATAGAAGAGAATGATTTCAAAAAGGAATCTAAGAAAGTAGGCACAGAAAGGTCAGATGAGAACCTGGAGAGTGTGGTATCTGTGAAAATGAGGAAAGAGTATTTCCCAAGAGGGGCTAGTCAAAAAAATGTCAGTTGCTTTTTAGAGGTCAGGATGAGGACTGAAAAATCACCATTTGGTTAGTGCCCTGAAGAGCATTAGTATCTTTACAGAGCCCTCCTTCCGCACAGTAACTGGGAAGAATTCAGGATGTATTTGAGGAGAGAGTGGGAGCTAGAGAAATGAAATTGAGTGTAGACAAGTCTTTTATGACATTTAGATAGTGAAGGGTGATTGCTGGAAATAATGTGTCATTCAGGAAACTTTTTTTAAGATGGCAGAGACTAAAGCATGTTTTTATGCCTATGGGGAAAGGGAGATGATAAAATAGAAGACAGAAGTGAGATAATTTATGGAGTGAAGTTCTTGAGAACATAGGAAGGAGTCCAAGTAAAGGGATCAGCCATAGATGAGAGGACAGCACCGTCTCTCATCCCTTACATATTGGTGTATTTCCACCTGTTCTCACCTCCTGTCTTCTCTGTTCCCACAAAGTGTTCTTGCTGACATTATATTGACTTCCCCTTCTATCTATGTGTGGGTGACATCAAGTCTGTATAATCAGCTCCGATCCTATATTTTCAGTATCTCCAGACCAAAAACACCTTGCCTGGGTGTCCCACAGAAGCCTCTAAGTTAACATATCAGAAATCAAATTCATTTTCTCTTCCAAACCAAAGTCTTCTTCTTGTATTCCCTTCCTGGTCAAATGAAGTCACTATTCCTTCTGTCTGCCAAGCTAAGAACTTTCTCATTCCTTGTATCATACTCCCAAAGTTCATTGAATGTGCCTCAAAATTCTCAGTTCCTTTTTTTTTTTTCTTCCAGTGTTTTTTCTTTATCCAGACTCTCACTATCTCTCATTTGCTTTAATACAAGCTTTCCTGGTCAGTCTTTACCTAGTCCGTTCCACTTCTCAACTATTCACTACATTACCACCAGATTACGTTTTTAAATCAAGTCTAGGGGCACCTGGGCAACTCAGTGGGTTAAGCGTCTCCTTCAGCTTGGGCCATGATCCCAGGGTTGTAGGATTGACCCCCAAGTCAGGCTTCTCACTCAGTGGGCAGTTTTCCTTCTCTCTCTTCCTCTGCCTCTCCCCTGCTTGTGCGTGCTTCCTCTCTCACACTCTCTCAAGTATATAAATAAAAATCTTCAAAAAAAAAAAAATCAAGTCTAATAGCACCAATTCCTTACTATGAAAACTTATGCTGGCATCCTGCTCTCACAGGATCAAGTTCATATTCTCTCCATGTTTCATTGGCACCAGTTTCTTGAAATTAATCATATGTTTTTATGTTTTCATCACTCTGCACATGTTGCTCCATTTGCCTGAACTAGCTTTTTTCCCCTCATTTAACCCTTACCTTCTAACAATTCTTCAAGACTAAGCACACTGTTCACCCTCTCCTTAGAATTTTCTCCAGTTCTTTTTTTTTTTTTTAAGATTTTATTTATTTATTTGACAGACAGGGATCACAAGTGGTCAGAGAGGCAGGCAGAGAGAGAGGAGGAAGCAGGCTCCCTGCCCAGTAGAGAGCCCGATGCGGGACTCAATCCCAGGACCCTGGGATCATGACCTGAGCCGAAGGCAGAGGCTTAACCCATTGAGCCACCCAGGCGCCCCAATTTTCTCCAGTTCTTATAGGCATGTGGTTGTTCTATCAGCATTTTGTACCTAATATCACCATTATGGAGTATTTATTGGATTTTTAAAAATTATTTATGTACCTTTTTCGTAGACAAGATTTGAAAATTCCTCCTCCATGCAAGACTGAGCTTAAATACTATTATACATAGTGATTCCTTGATAAAAATTTTATTGAATGCAACTATGCATGTATGAGCAAATGCTTGTAATGAATAAATGAAGACCTTTTAACCATATTCTTTCCTCTTTGAAAGATTTCAGATAGTACAAAAAAAAAAAAAAAAGAATAACACCTGAAACTAATATAACTGTGGGTTAACTGTACTGGAATCAAAATTTAAAATTTAAAAAGAAGAATAAAGAAATGAATAATTGAGACACTTTGGTTGGAAATTTGTTTTTAAGTGAGTTGAGAAATATTAGGAAAGGAATAAGAATGGTGCTTTAGGAGACCGAGGGAAAGTTTCCCTGTGATAAATTACTTATGAAATAATGAAAATATCTCCCATTGATGTGGACAGTTTTATTTCATTTTTATTCTCCTAAAATTTTTCCTCAAGAAACAAAAAGGAAAGAAAAAGATCTTTTCTTTCTTTATCTGAAACCTACGTTTATTTATATGAATTTCAGGTTTTTATGATATGTATTATAAAATGGTATAGTCTGTAACTATGTACATATGTTTTGTATGTATATAAATATAAACTATTTGACTTGCTTAAAAAGAAAAAATTTATTCTTTTCAGTGCAAATATCTTACTAGATAAAGACTTCACAGCCAAAATATCTGACTTTGGGCTTGCACGGGCTTCTGAGAAGTTTTCCCAGACAGTCATGACTAGCAGAATTGTGGGAACAACAGCTTATATGGCACCTGAGGCTCTACGAGGAGAAATAACACCCAAATCTGACATCTATAGCTTTGGTGTGGTAAGTTTCACATATGTATTTAGTAAAAATAATCATTCTGGCTATAACTATGAAATTGAAATAGAATATTTTGGAATATCTGTCTTGCTTAGCTTTCCTATATTAATGCGCATGTTGTTTACTTTAACCCTTAGTTAAATGATAAAGTTATAAAAGCTTCTCCAAATTTGTAGAATTTTTTAAAATGAATTTCTGAAGTAACTATAAGAAATGACTTTTTAACTACACTATCCTCATGAATTAGTATGAAGCTTACGTAAAATTAGTGCATAAAACAGAGATGCCTGGGTGGTTCAGTTGGTTAAGCATCTGCCTTTGGCTCCAGGTCATAATGTGAGGGTCCTGGGATTGAGTCCTGCATCAGTCTCCCTGCTCACTGAGGAGCCTGTTTCTCTGTCTGCCATTCCCCCTGCTTGTGCACATGCTCTCACTCTCTCTGACAAATAAATAAAAATCTTAAAAAAAAAAATTAGTGCATAAAACAAATCATGTCATACAGCACATCTTTTGATGTCATATTTTTTAAATGAAATTTTTTTTAAAGATTTTATTTATTTATTTGGCAGAGAGAGAGTGGGAGCGAGCAGAGGCAGAGGGAGAAGCAGGCTCCCTGCTGAGCAAGGAGCCTGATGTGGGACTCGATCTCAGGACACTGGGATCATGACCTGAGCTGAAGGCAGCCGCTTAACCAACTGAGCCACCCAGGCGTCCCTAAATGAAATATTTTTTTAAAGATTCATTTATTTATTTGACAGACAGAAATCACAAGTAGGCAGAGCGGCAGGCAGAGAGAGAGGAGGAAGCAAGCTTTCCGCTGAGCAGAGAGCCTGATGCAGGGCTCGATCCCAGGACCCTGGAATCATGACCCAACCCTAAGGCAGAGGCTTTAACCCACTGAGCATCCAGGCACCCGTAAATGAAATATTTTTTAAAAGACATTCACTTTGTCATTTTCTGATCTACTAGTCTGTTCCGAATAACTTTTAAGATGGAGTGAGTGGGAGTGGTTGGAGAAATCAATTTCTACTTCTTCTTATTTTTGCATATATGTTTCCTGTATGGAAATTTAACTTCACAGCACTGTGAAGGTAAAGCACAGAATTGTAGGATATGCCTAAAATTTAGAAAATAATATATTCTAAAACCCAGAGAAGATTATTTTTGTGAAGAGCCCCCTGCAAGACAGGAGAAAGAATGTCCAGAACACATATTGAGTGGAGCTGATTATTTAGTAAGTTGCTAATAGAAAAGTACTGCTTGTGGGGATTGATGGAACCCAAGGTGTCTGTGAAGGAGTGGTGGTGAGAAATGACCACAGCTCATGTCCTTTCTGCTTTTTCTTTTTTTTTTTTAAGATTTTATTTATTTTAGAGAGAGAGAGAGAGAGAATGAACACGGGGAAAGGGCAAAGGGAGAGAGAGAGAGGCTCTCAAGCAGACTCCCTGGTGAGCAAGGAGCCCAGAGCTCCATCCCAGGACACCGAGGTCATGATTGGAGCTGAAACCAAGAGCCGGACGCTTAACGGACTGAGCCACCCAGGTGCCCGGTCCTTCCTGCTTTAATGCCTAAAAGGCATAATGCAATGTATGGAAATGATTAATCAGATTTCATAATCAAGATCCATATTCTTCATTATATGTTAATTTAAAACAAAAAACAAAAAAGATCCATATTCTTTTCAAATGTTGTCTTGAGTGTTAGAGTAATGGACTTTTTTTTGTCTTCATAGGTTTTATTAGAAATAATAACTGGACTTCCAGCTGTAGATGAACACCGTGAACCTCAGTTATTGGTAACTGAAAGATTTATTATTTTTTCCAGCCCTTTTCTCTTTGCATTTATAATCTAAATTTATGTGGGTTCATTTGGCATCTAGCAATGTCTTTTTTTATTGGCAGTCTTTTCATTGGCAATTATAAAGTGGCATATGGAAAGAGCATCGCATATTTCTAATCTCAGCTCTGCCACAAAGTATTTGTGAAGCTTGGAAAAGTCACATATATTCTATGTTCTGGGTAAAACCAGAATAGAACTATATGACTTTTTGAGGTCTTCTACAGTATATTTTTATTTTGTTGCTTTCAGGGTGATTAGTAACAGCTTTTTCAGCTCAGAGAAGAAAAACAATATGGCTTCCATTCACATTTGTATCAGAATGGAATTGCTAGTAGAATTTTCTATCCATTTCCCTAATGGGATTTTATTTATAAAGTTGATAGAAAAAATTTCCTGTGTCTTTTATTAGGCATTCATTGGCAATTATATAAATAGACTAACTGAATGCTAAAACCATAAGAAAATTATGCCTTACCTTTTTTTCCCCATATAGTAGATTTTAAGAACCCAGAGGGTCTTTTTTTTTTTTTTAAAGATTTTATTTATTTATTTGACAGAGAGAGATCACAAGTAGGCAGAGAGGCAGGCAGAGAGAGAGAGGAGGATGCAGGCTCCCTGCTGAGCAGTGAACCCGATGCAGGGCTCGATCCCAGGACCCTGGGATCATGACCTGAGCCGAAAGCAGAGGCTTTACCCACTGAGCCACCCAGGTGCCCTCCAGAGGGTCTTTTTATAAAAATAAAAAATTACAGAAATCTTTTATAATGTAAAGATTTCAGAAATATTTACTATCATGAATAAGTTTTTCTTAAAACTAATATAATAACTATGCTGATTTTATTCTAATTTATGTATTCTAATGAAGCAAACCAGTGAGACAAATTCAGATAATATATGTATAACAGATTGTTCCCCTAGAATGGAGATTAGAAAGTCAAAGGGTGTGATATTTTTGCTCAAGGGATTGATGCCATTTTTCACCTTAAGAAAAGCAATAAGTATGATACCTATATATTATAATATTGTTACTGGTGTCCCTTTCTAAAAAATACATTATAAAACCTTCCACTGGGGCGCCTGGGTGGCTCAGTCAGTTAAGTGTCTGTCTTCGGCTTAGGTCATGATCGCAGGTTTCTGGGACCGAGCCCCGCATTGGGCTTCCTTCTCAGAGGGGATCCTGCTTCTCCCACTCTCTCTGCCTACTGCTCCCCCTGCTCGTGCTCATTCTGTCTCGCTCTCTGAAAGAAGGAAATAAATAATCTTAAAACAAAACAAAACAAAAAATCTTACATGGTTCCCCGGATATGCACTAATGCAGTATTACTTGTTATATAACATTTCACATTGAAGTATATTTATAGAACATAATATTATTGTGAAAGTTATTATTTGCATAATATCTGGGTTTTTTATAGTAGTACATAGCGATACTTTGTCCTCATCAAGAAATAAAATTATCTCTCCGTTGGGTGTTGGGCATCAAGACAGAAGCCTGGGCTGCAGACAGAGTTTTGGAGCCATTAGTGCCAGGCATAGATAAAGCTTTGGGTATAGGGGTGCCTGGGTGGCTCAGTGGGTTAAAGCCTCTGCCTTAGGCTCAGGTCATGATTCCTGGGATCTAGCCCTGCATAGGGCTCTCTGCTTGGCAGGGAGCCTACTTCCCCCCCCACCCCCACACCTGCCTGCCTCTCTGCCTACTTGTGATCTCTGTCAAATAAATAAATAAATCTTAAAAAAAAAAAAGCTTTGGGTATAGATTGGATTATACAGGGAAAGTGTGTGCATTAAAAATACAGGAGGATGGAGGGAAAGAAAAGAACTCTGTTTTTTTCTACCTCGTAATTTTTTATGTTTTTAAGCAAATCCACCTGTTTAAAGGTCTAAATCCTTTTTCCTGAGACTTGTTCCACTTTTAAAATGTTATAAAAGCTTCAAACCTGTGGTTTGAGTAAGTATGAAATCCAGAAAAACACAGAATCCATCTCAGTCGTAAGTTTTACACATGACCACATAATAGTGAAAAATCATAAAACCTCAGGGGTGACTATACTCCTTCACTTATTCTTAATGTTTGAAAGCAGTATGACTATGAACTAATAAAATATTATTACAACTATAACCAAAAGGGAGTGATCCTTCAAAGAAGCTTTGTATCACTAGATTCTGCCATCACTCAAATGCTTTCAAAATACATTTGGAAGGGATGCCTGGGTGACTCAGTTGGTTAAGCGACTGCCTTGAGCTCGGGTCATGATCCTGGAGTCCCAGGATCGAGTCCCAAATCGGGCTCCCTGCTCGGAGGGGAGTCTGCTTCTCCCTCTGACCCTCCCACTTTTCATGCTCTCTCTCATTCTTTCTCTCTCAAATAAGTAAATAAAATCTTAAAAAAAATTTTTTTGGAAGAGTTTCTGGAGAGTTAATAATTGACCTCATATAGTCTTTTTCATGATATTAGTTTCCTAGAGTTGCTGTAAAAAAATTAACACAAACTGGGACTTAGAGGGACTGGAATGTATTCTTTCATAGTTCTGAAAGTAAGAAGTCTGAAATCAAGGTGTTGTCAAGGTCTGTCCATACTCCCTCTAGAGGCTCTCGAGGAGACTCTTGCCTCTTCCAGCCTCTAGTGGCTGCTGGCATTCCTTGATTTGAGGCCACCTCACTCCAATTTCTACCTCTGTGGTCACGTTATTTTCCCTGTGTCTGTTTTCTTCTCTTTTTGTCTCTTATACAGATGAATTTAGGGCCCATGTGGGTAATTTCAGATGACCTTATCTCAAAATGCTTAACTTAATTATATCTGCAATGACCTTTTCTCCAAATAAAGTCATATTCATAGATTCTGGGGATTAGGACTTGGACATACTGATTTTGGGGCCACTGTTCAACCCACTACATCATCCTTATCCTCATCTTCATCCCACTACATAGTCCTTG
This sequence comes from Taxidea taxus jeffersonii, assembly GCA_003697995.1. Classification (NCBI taxonomy): domain Eukaryota; kingdom Metazoa; phylum Chordata; class Mammalia; order Carnivora; family Mustelidae; genus Taxidea; species Taxidea taxus. The sequence goes on from ML103131.1 coordinate 8,659, forward strand.
CCTCTCTCTATATATATTACTTTTTTATCATGACCCTGTCCCCTTTTTTCCTTCTGCCTTTTTCACTTTAATTCAATAATTTAAATACTCATAGAGAAGTTTGCCTGTGCAGGGAGGAGAAGTCTGGGTCCAGAAATTGGAATTGCATTATCAGGAGCACGTCAGGAAGAAAATCACCCTAGAAATAAAAAAATGTTTAAAAGGGGAGCAGGGGCGCCTGGGTGTCTCAGCAGGTTAAAGCCTCTGCCTTCGGCTCAGGTCATGATTCCAGGGTCTTGGGATCGAGTCCCACATCGGGCTCTCTGCTCAGCAGGGAGCCTGCTTCCTCCTCTCTCTCTGCCTACCTCTCTGCCTACTTGTGATCTCTCTCTGTCAAATAAATAAATAAAATCTTTTAAAAAATTTTTTGTTTTAAAGCTAGATATTAAAGAAGAAATTGAAGATGAAGAAAAGACAATTGGAGACTATGTTGATACAAAGATGAATGACACTGATCCCACTTCCATTGAAGCTATGTACTATGTTGCTAGTCAATGCTTGCATGAAAAAAAAAATAAGAGGCCAGACATTAAGAAGGTACTATTTTTTATATTTATTTAAAAAATGAAGGAGGTAGGGTTCATCTTTTTTTTCTAAGTTCACATTGCAAACCAATTATTTAATACATTTTTTTTTCTGTCTTTCTTTTTGAAAGGTTCAACAGCTGCTGCAAGACATGACAGCTTCTTAAAATTTTACTGGAATAGACTCTTGGGGTTTTTTTTGTATACACCTGTCTAAACCACTTTTTAAACTAAAAATTTTGTTTTTGTAAACATTCTTTTTTACCTTTAACCAGGCAGCATGGAGCAGTTTAGTGGCTATTAAAGCTTGTATAAAACCCCCAACAAATATACAGACAAAAGTAGAGCCACGATATCAACCCTAAGCCCTAGCTTTTTAGGGTCACCCTCAGTTCTTGAGTAATCCCTCAGACCTCTCCTTGGAACCTCACTAAACATGGTTTGAAAACTACAGAATTAGCAACAAGGAGGACTGGACCATAGGGTGAAAAGACCCTGGGCCAAAGCCCAGTTCTGCTGCTAATTTGCTGTAGCACTTTGGGCAATCCCTTCATAGCTTTGAGCCTTGTTTTTTTTCTCACTGGTATCATTAGGCTAATATCTGTTGTGCTTCCCTGACAGGTAGTCATGAAAATCAAATGAGGCAGCATATGTAGATGCACTTTGTAACATATAAAATTTAAAGTTTATATACAATCCAATTATAGTCATTTGTTTATAGGATCATGTTCAGAGTGTGCTATGTTAAGCAATCATTCACCACTAACCAAACATGCCCTGATGTTACTTCCATGATGATATGGTCAATATTAGATTATGTTACCTGGCAAAAATGAAGGAATTTTGCAGATGTTGTTAAGGTGCCTAATCTACTGACTTTGAGTATCAACATAGAGACTCTGCTGGGTGGGGCTGACCTAATAAGGTGAGTTCTTATAAGAAACCTGAGAGATTATCCCATGGGCCTTGAAGAAGTAAGCTACCATTTGTAAGAAGGCCATATTGGCTAAGCCCTAAGGGTGGCCTTCTAGGCTGAGAGCTACCTTCTAGCTGTTAGCCAGCAATTAAAAAAAAAAACTAAGACTTGGGTTGTATAACCACAAGAAACTGAATTCTTCTAGAAAAAATAACTGTTTTTCTTCCCATATTTCTGACCCACTGGTTTGCTTGCTAGCCAACTAAAAATTTTAAATTTTTCTCAATATGTTCTATGAGAAGCAAGCAGATGATAGGAACAATTAATAAATGTTTTGCCTTACTTTTCTGGCATATAATTAAGAGAAATATAAGACACATTCTAAAGTATTATTGCCCTATCCACTTTCTGGCCCTGTAACCATATAAAATGGCCATAGATCTCAGGGATCTGTAGTCCTTTTTATTCACTTTTAAAACACAGCATACCTCAGAGATATGGACAGTTCAATTCCAGACCACCACAATAAAATGAGTATCACAATGAAGTGAGCCACATAAATTTTTTGGTTTTCCAATGCATATAAAACTTATGTTTACACTATACTGTAGTCTATTAACTATGCCATAGCATATGTTTTAAAAAGTAATATATATACCTTAATTTAAAAATACTTTGCTACTAGAAAATGCTATCATCTGAGATCACAGGGAGCTTTTTGCTGGTGAAGGGTCTCGCCTCCACATTGATGGCTGCTGCCTGATGAGGGCAGTGGTTGCTGAAGGCTTGGGTGGCTATGGCAACTTCTTAAATGAAGTTTGTCCCATCAAGTGACTCTTCCTTTCACAATTTCCATGTAGCATGCAATGCTGCTTGATAGCATTTTACCTACGGTAGAACTTTTTTCAAAATTTGAGTCAATCTTCTCATACCCTGCCACTCCTTTATCAACTAAGTTGATGCAATATTCTAAATGTTGTATTGTCATTTCAACAATCTTCACAACATCTTCACCAGGAGTCGATTCCTTCTCAAGAAACTACTTTCTCTGCTCATCCCTATGAAGTAACTCCTCATTTGTTAAAGTTTTATCATGAGATTGCAGAAATTTAGTCACAACTTGACTCTACTTCTAATTCTAGAAGTTTTCTTGCTCTACTTCTAATTCTAGAGTTTTCTTGCTCTTTCCACCACATTTGTAGTTACTTCCTCCACTGAAGTTTTGAACCCCCCAAAATCATCTATGAGCGTTGGAATCAACTTTCTTCATATCAACAATAAGACTGTTTCCCTTATCATTCATGTGTTCACTATAGTAGAACTTTAATTTTCCTTCAAGAAATTATTCTTGGGGTGCCTGGGTGGCTCAGTGGGTTAAGCCTCTGCCTTTGGCTCAGGTCATGATCTCAGGGTTCTGGGATTGAGCTCCACATCGGGCTCTCTGCTCAGGGGGGAGCCTGCTTCCCCCTCTCTCTCTGCCTGCCTCTCTGCGTACTTGTGATCTCTCTCTCTGTCAAATAAATTTATAAAATCTTCAAAAAAAAAAAAAGGAAATTATTCTTTTCATTCACAACTTAGCTAACTGTTCAGTGCAAGAGTCCTAGCTTTTGGTCTATATCAGCTTTTGACATGTCTTCCTCACTATACTTAATCATTTCTGGCCTTTGATTTAAAGTGAAAGATGTGACACTTCCTTTCACCTGAACACTTAGAGGCCATTGTAGGGCTATTAATTTGCCTAATGATGAACGGATAAAGAAGAGGTGATATATATACAATGGAATATTACTCAGCCATCATAAAGAATGAAATCTTGCCATTTGCAACAATGTGGATAGAACTAGAGTATATTCACTAAGCAAAATAAGTCAGAAAAACAAATATCTTATGGATTTCACTCATATGTGGAATTTAAGAAACAAACATAGAAAAAGGAGAGAAAGAAGCAAACTAAGAAACTGACTCTTAAATGTAGAGTCTGTTAGGGAAGTGGATGAGGGGATGGCTTAAATAGGTGGTGGGGATTAAGGAGTGTACTTGTTTTGATGAGAACCAGGTGTTATGTAAGTATGTTATTTAAGTGATGAATCACTCTTGTATACCTGAAACTAATATTACACTATGCTAACTAACTGGAATTTAATTTAAAAAATTTTTTAAATGTAGCTAACATTATGGTAGTAACTATTTTGCAATATACAAGTATATTAAATCACTACATTGTACACCTTAAAATTATACAATATTAAATGTCAATTATTTCTCAATAAAGCTGGAAAAGAAAAAATTTAAAAGTTAAGCAAGAGACTGGATATGTAGTTCTCCCTCCCCTTTGTAAAATGTCTAAATAATGACAGAACTTTTTTTTATAAAGTGAGGTATATCCCCATCACATATTTTAGAAGAAGATAAACACTCTTCTTTATAGTGACAACACAGTTGACTATTACTAGTGAGTGGCCTTAAAAATGTGTTGAAATGTTGACCAATAGCTTAAGAAAAAGTTAATATTAATGCCATTCTTTAGTCAAATACTTTTAAATGAATTCATAAGTTAGTAGAGGAAACATGAAATAGCTTACTCTGTTAACCATACTAGGAAAACCTGCCATGCCAAAATTGATTGATTGATTGATTGATTGATTTTTTGCCAAGAAAGGTCAATGATAACATCTGCTGTTAAACATTCAGAGCTAGAAAATGACAAAGGAGCTCCAAAAATGTGCCTCTCCATAAAAACAATGGAAAAGATGGCAAAAATAGTCAGAATTGGCTTTTTTTCAGAACCAGGAAACAGCAACCCAAGGAGAATTTATTCAAGAAAAAGGGCTGAATCTCAATAGGAATGACAAGTTTTATGGCATTTTAACTTGTCCTATTATTATCCCTTATGTCCCAGCCCAGTGGCAGCCTTGAAAAAAAAGCAGCCCCACCTTCTGGTACCAGAGGGAGGAGAACAGAGCTGGAGAATTGTAATTGTTTGACCTCTCTTGTGGTTCCTTGGTAGATGACATCCTAAGTCTTATCTTTATTTCACCTGACTGAAGCTCACCTAGTGCTAGAAGACTCTTTGTGGAATCGTTTGTCAAAAATGTTTACTGGCAAATGTTTTAATGAGAGCTGCCTGAGGTGATGAATAACAGGATGTTTCGGTAGGCTAACTAAAAAGCTTAAAAGGAAAAGCTGATGAATAAGATGTTCATTATGGCTTTAAAAATCTCTAATACATTCCTGGGAACCTAGAAAACCATGCGCATGTGCAAGGTCATGTGCATGCTGAAAACAAAAAGACCTGAGAAATCCCTAAGCTCTCACTTCTGGCTGACCTTGTGGCTTTGTGCAAGCAAGAAGTGAGGATTAAGGTGGGGTCTACACTGCCTGGTTTAGTGTGGAAGGTGCATCTTCACATGCATTCAGAGCCCTGGCCAATACTCTTCTATTGAGAGATTTATTGATTCCAGATGTTTAGGGAAATCTCTGTCTTTTTAGTAGTGATTACTAAACTGAGTAGAGACTTCAATGACCACACATCCAAAGAATAGATTCTTTACAGAATTCATATGTTAAAGTCATTAAACAACAAAAACAATTAGCAACAATAAGTCTTGGGGAGGGGACAGAGTGATTTCCAGAGTTGCAACATTATATTATTTAAAATGAACGGTTTTCAACAAAAACATATCAGACATGCAGAGAAAAAGCAAATTTTGGCCTATACCCAGGAGAAAAAAAGTAGAAACTACCTGAGGAAGCCCAGGCGTAGGAAGTACTAGAGGAAGATTTTTATCAGCTATTTTAAATATATTCAAAGAGCTAAAGGAAATCATGTCTAAAGGACCAAAGAAAAGTATAAGAATGTCTTACCAAATAGAGAATATCAATAAAAAATTTAAAGTATAAGAAGGGACCAAATAAAAATCCCAATGTTTAAAAGTACAATAACTAAAATGAAAATCACTAGAAGGGCTTACCAGCATATTTGAGCAGCACCCCTCCCCAAAATCAATAAACATGAAGATAAATCAATTAAGGGACAGAAAGAAAAGAGAATGAAGAGACATGAGCAGATCTTTAGAGAACTGTGGGACATTGTAAAGTTTACCAAGATACATGTAATGGGAGTTCTAAAAGGAGAGGTGAGAAAATGCTAGAAAGAATATTTAAGAAATAATGGAAAAAAATTTTCCAAATTTGGTGAAAATTATTAATCCAGACATCCAAGAAATTAACAATTACAAGTAGGATAAACTCAAAGAGATTCACACCTTGACACATCATAATCAAGAGCAGGGAATCTTAAAAGCATATATAAAAAAAAAAGAAGTGACTCAGCAGGCATAAAGATTACTTTACTAGTAATAAGATTACTAGATATATATTTACTATGGGTTACAAAACCAGCTAATAAAACTTGTTAGAAAGGAATATAAAATAAAATTAAGGTCTTTTCATACATGGATTTGATGTTAACAGTTTGGGTTACTTGGGGTTTTTAAAAAATTGTTAATTGTTTTTAATTTTATTTTTTCTCTTACCTGTGGATCCCCTTTACCCATTTTTTTCCACCACCTGTCCCATTTCTGGAAACCATGATCTGTTCTCTGTATCTCTGAGCTTGTTGAGATATTTTTGTTTATTTTTTAAGAATCCACATGAAAGATGTAGTATTTTACTTTCTTTCTTTCTTTTTTAAGATTTTATTTATTTATTTGACCCAGAGAAACAGTGAGATTATAAGCAGGGAGAGCAGCAGGGAGAGGGAGAAGCAGACTTCCCACTGATCAAGGAGTCCAATGCAAACTCTATCCCAGAACCCTCGGATCATGACCTGAGCCAAAGGCAGTGGCTTAACTGACTGATCCACCCAGCCACCTGTATCTGACTTTCTTTATCTGACTTATTTCACTTAGCATAATGCCCTCAAGTTCCATCTATGTTGCTGCAAATAGCAGGATTTCATTATTTTTTATGGCTGAATAATATTCCACTGTCTATATATACCACAACTTATTTATCTATTCATCCCTTGATGATCACTTAAGTTGTTTCCATATTTTGACTATTGTAAATAATGCCACAGTGATCATGGAGATGCATTTTTGGTTTTTCACTGCTCTTTTTTTTTTTTAAGTTCATATTTTTGTTTTCTTCAGATAAATACCCAGAAATGGAATTGCTGGATTATACTGTAGTTCTATTTTTAATTTTTTGAGGTATCTCCATACTGTTTTCCCTAGTTCCACCAATTTACTTTGTCACCAACAGTGCATGAGGGTTCCTTTTTCTCCACCAACGCTTATTCTATCTTGTTTTTTTGATTCTGGCCATTCTTACTAGTTGAGGTGACATTTCATTGTGGTTTTGATTTGCATTTCTCTGATGATTAATGATACTCAGCATTTTTCATGTACCTGTTGGCAATCTGTATGTCCTTTTTGGCCAAATTTTTATTCATATCTTCTACCTATTATTAAAAATTTTAGTTCCAGTGTAGTTAATATACAGTGTCAGATTTCTCAGGTGTACAATATAGTGGTTCAAAACTTCCATATATGACTCAGTGCTCATCAAGATAAGTGTCCTCTCGGGAGTCTG
>ML103131.1:20732-33080 GCA_003697995.1 Taxidea taxus jeffersonii
AGAAAGAGACAGTGAGAGAGGGAACACAAGCAGGGGGAATGGGAGAGGGAGAAGCAGGCTTCCTGCAGAGCAGGGAGCCCGATGCAGGGCTCCATCCCAGGACCCTGAAATCATGACCTGAGCTGAAGGCAGATGCTTAATGAATGAGCCACCCAGGCACCCCTAATTAGTGCCCTTTCTTTTCAGCTTAAAGTTCCTTTAACATTTCTTGTAATTCCAGTTTAGTGGTAATGAACTCCTTTAGCTTTTGCTCATCTGAAAAACTCTCTCTTTGCTTCAGTTCAGAATGATAACTTTGCCAGGTAAAGAATATTCTTGGTTGGAAGTTTGTGGTTTCTTTTCTTCCAGCATTTTGAATATATTGTGCCACTCTCTTTTAGCCTGCAAAGTTTCTGCTGGAAAACCTGCCTATACTCTTGCAGCTATTCCCTTGTATGTAACAAGTTGTTTTTCTCTTGTTAGTTTTAACATTCTTTCTCTGTCTTTAAATTTTGATATTTTAATTATAATGTGTCTTGGTATGGGTCTCTTTGGGTTCCTCTTATTTAGAACTTTCTGGGCTTCCTGGATTTGGATGTTTATTTCCTTTCCCAGATTAGGGAAGTTTTCAGCCATTACTTCTTCAAACAAGATTTCTTCCCCTTTCTCTCTTCTCTTTCTAGGACCTCTGTAATGCAAATTATAGTGTTTAATGTTGTCCCATAAGCCCCTTAAGTTATCTTCACTTTTTAAATTTTTTTTCTTTTTGCTGCTCTGATTGCGTGAGTTCCACTGCCTTCTTTCTGAGTTGACCCATCTTTTCTTCTGCTTCATCTATTCTAGTATTGAATCCTTCTAGTGTATTTTTCAGTTTCGGAATTGTATTATTCAGGTCTGTGATTTCTGTTTTGTACTATCTTACATTTTCCACCTCTTTGTTGAAATTGTCACTGTGTTCATCCACTCCACTCCCCAGTCTGGTGAGCATCTTTATGACTATTACTTTGAACTCTTTATGAGGCAAATTACTTAAGGTTTTTTTTTTCCTCCAGATTTTATTGTTCTTTTATTTGGAACATATTCACCTGTTTTTTCACTTTGCCTAACTCTCTGTTGATTTCTTTTTTTTTATTTTATTTTATTTATTTATTTGACAGAGAGAGATCACAAGTAGGCAGAGAGGCAGGCAGAGAGAGAGAGAAGGGGAAGAAGCAGTCTCCCTGCTGAGCAGAGAGCCCGATGTGGGGCTTGATCCCAGGACCCTAAGATCAGGACCTGAGCCAAAGGCAGAGGCTTAACCCACTGAGCCACCCAGGCACCCCATCTCTGTTGATTTCTTACAGTAGATGAAGCAACCATCTCTCCCAGTCATGAAGGAGTGGCCTTGTGTAGAAGCCAAACTTTGTCATTAAAACCTGACCCAATTCTTTGTCATCTCTCAAAACTTTGTGCTAATTCAATCAGCCTATAATATTTTTAAAAGTTCCTAATAATTGACCATATGTCAGCACTTGGCAGTTTCCCTAAGAGGAACATCTCAGCGTGTAGATTCAGGTTATTTGGAGGCCAGGCCCTCAGGCTGCAGCTTTTAAAAGTATGCAAATATATATTGTGTTGTGGGACTATAGGTGTAAGTCCACTAGTTAGGCAATCTGGTAGTATCTCCTGGGCGGCAATCACAAAAATTGGGGCTCCAGATGAGGGAATAAGTTCTTTTCTGGGAGATACTAGTGAGCTGGAACAAGACAATAGGAGAGTACCAAGATTGTGTTCACAGCCAATGTTCATTGAAAGCAGCTTCATAGTTCACTATGTGTGTGATAAACCTGACTCCTGACCCTTAGATTAAAGTTCCAGGATAAGCAGAGGCCTCCTTCACAGAAAGACTGGGGAGTGTGCCTCAGTCTGCTTTCTGTGCAAATGCCCTGGGAATGGCAACCTGCTAAGAACTATCTCTCCAGTTGCCACAGTTCCACGGGACCCAGGAACACAAGACCCCATGCCCAGTCAGAGCTAGGCAATTAAGAGGCATCCCCTGGGTGCCAACTACAAAAAAGAGGGTGCCAAACATGAAAACCAGATTTAAGATGGCAGTATAGGAAGGACCCTGATACAGGGCCCTATACACACTGAATCTGTAGCTAAATATGGAACAATTTCCTCTTTAAAAAACCTAAAGGCTCTCTGAATGATGACTGCACAACAGGCAAATGTGAAGAAAGCCATGTCAAAACAGGTGGGAGAGGTGGGGACACATCTCACCAAACACCCAACCCCAGCACAGAGACCCACAACCAGGAGAAAGCTCAAAACCCAGAGCTTCTCCACAGAGAGCAAAGGGTTTGAATCCCCATCATGCACCTAACCTTTTAGGGCTTGTATCTTAGAGATGAGCCCCCAAAACATCTAGCTTTGGGAAAAAAAAGTCTTATCCCTAAACTCATAGATTATAGCAACCAGCAAGATAGCTTTTATAGTCCTGTGCATTTGGACTCACCTAACCCAGGACTCAGCTCAAAGGCGGCCAGTTTTACCCACCCAGACTTAAAGTGAAGGCGGCTCACCTGCTTATAATAAAGCTCTGGCCTGAGGGGCGGGTATCTAATTTAATACATCTTGGAGCCAGCTGGAACATTCTTCAGGGACGGAAACTGGTGGGCACCATCTTTATGCTCTCCCTTTTCTGTGCTTCAGAGCACCAGTATCCCCAGAAGGGGGCTTTAACATGTGTGTGGTGTCCTGATTTTTGTGGCTGCTGCCCAGGATACACCTGTGGACTGCCTGGCTCTGGAGGCAGGGGAGCTTGTGTTCTGGTCCTATAGTATTGTAATAATTGGTGTCATCCAGAAAAGAGCTCAAATCCTGTCTGGTGCCCTAATCTTTGTGGCTGCTACCAGGGGACACTTAAAGAGTAACTCAAAGCCATAGAAAGAAAAAATTTCCAGTAAAGGCAATTACATAGGTAAATATAAAAGACATAAATATACATTTTGTTTGTGGCTCTTTTTCTCCTCTCTTATTTAAAAGATAAGCACAGGGGTGCCTTGGTGGCTCAGTGGGTTAAGCCTCTGCCTTCGCCATAATCTCAGGGTCCTGGGATCAAGCCCTATATCGGGCTCTCTGATCAGCAGGGAGTCTGCTTCCCCTCTCTCTCTGCCTGCTTCTTTGCCTACTTGTGATCTCTGTCTGTCAAATAAATAAAATCTTTAAAAAAATAAGTACATAAAGCAATAATTATAAATCTGTGCTGGTGGGTATCCTGTGTGTTAAGATGTAATTTGTATGACAATAATGGCACAAAGAAGGGGGCAGGGTACAGACCTATATAAAAACTATTGAAATTAAGTTGATATTACTGGATTTTTATAATATGTTAATTGTAATTCCCAGAGTACCAGTAAGAAAATAACTAAAAATATGGAAAAGAAATGATAAGGAGATTAAAATAGTACATGAAAATATATCTATTGGCAGTAATAGGAAATAAGTATCAAAAATAAGATGACTTGTAGAAAAATAAATAACAAAACAACAGATGTAATTCCTACCTTCTTAGTAATCACATTAAATGTAAATGGATTAAACATTCTAACTAAATGGAAGCATTGAAAAATGGATAAAAATATATGATCCAACTGTACTCTGTCTAAAAAAGACTCACTCTATATGTAAAGATGTGAATAGGTTGAAAGTAAATGGACTTAAAAAATGTACCATGAAAACAGTAACCAAAAAAGCACTGGAGTAACTCTACTAATACCAGACAATATAGATTTTGAGGCTAAAGTTCTTATTGTAGACAAAGAACCTCTTTTTGTAATGCTAAAAGAGTCAACCTATCAAAAAAATATAACAATTATAGACAGATATGCACCTAACAACAGAATCTTAAAATACATGAAGCAAAACAGACACAATTGAGAAAGAAAATAAATAATTCAACAGTAATTATTGGAGACTTTAATGCCAATCTTAATGGATAGAACAATTAGGTGAAAGATGACAGGGAAATAGAACACTTGAATAGCACTATAAATCAAATAGACCTCACAGAATCTATAGAACACTCTACTCAACAAAAGCAAGATACACATTCATCTAAGCTGCACATGAATAATTCTCTAGGATAAACCATATGTTAGTCCATAAAAGAAGGGTATTAGTTTCCTGTGCCTGGTATAACAAAGTACACAATCTTGAAGACTTAAACAATAGAAATTAATTCCCTCAAAATTTTAGTGATTAGAAGTCCAAAATCAGTACTGCTGAGCAAAATCAAGATGTGGAGATGGCTACAACCCCTCCAAAATTCCTAGAGGAAAATCCGTTTCTTTCTCCAGCATTGACGGGTTGCCAACATTTTTAGCTGGTGGCCACATCACTTCAGTCTCTGCCTCCATCTTAACATTAGCTTCTGTTCTTAATTTTGTAGTCACATTTTTCCTGCCTCTTCTTGTAAGGATACATGTTATTGTATTTAGGGTCCACCTAGATAATCCAGGATAATTTCCTGATCTCAAAATCCCTAGTTTAGTCACATTTGCAAAGACCCATGTACCAAATAAAATAACATTTACCAGTTCCAGTAAATAGGACAAGTCTCAATAAATGTCAAGGGACTGAAATTATACAAAGCTTATACTCCAGCCACAGAAGGATTAAATTAGAAATTAATAACAAGGAAATTTGGGAAATTCACAAATATGTATAAATTAAGCAACACATTCCCAAATATATGATAAGTCAAGAAGAAATCACAAGGCAAATTATAAAATGCTTTGAGATGAATGAAAAACACACAACAGGGGCACCTGGCTGGCTTAGTTTGTTGGGCATCTAACTCTCGATTTCAGCTCAGATCTTATTAGGGTTGTGAGATCAAGCTCTGTGTTGGGCTCCACACTGGGCATGGAACCTACTTAGGATTCTTTCTCTCCCTTTATCTCTGCTCACCCCCTGCAGTGCACTCTCTCTCTCTCTGTGTGTGTCTAAAAAACCACACACAATAAAACTTACAGGATGCAGCAAAAGCAGTGCCATGTGTAAGTACAAAAATCCATATAAAAAGGGTTACACACCAAAACCAAGTAGAATTTATCCTGGGAAGGCAAGGTTGGTTCAACATATAAAAATCAGTAACTACTACACCATTTAAATAGAATAAGACAAAAACCACATGATTGATCTTATCAATAGATGCAGAAAAAGCATTTCACAAAATTCAGTATTCTTAATGATAAATTCACTCACAAATAAAGAATAGATGGTAACATCCTCAATCTGATAAAACACATCTATAAAAAAAAAACAGAAACAGAACATCATATTTAATGGTGAAAAACTGGAAGATTTTCCTCTAAGAGCAGGAACACAACAAGGATGTCCACACTTGCCCTTTCTGTTCAGTGTGGTACTGGAGGTTTTAGCTGGACTATCACACAAAACAAAAAAAGAAGCGGGGGAAGAGAGAGAAGGAGGGTTGAAGGGGAAGAGAGAAGAAAGGAGGGAGTGACTGGAGAAGAAAGAAGGGACAGGAAGAGAAGGAAAGAAAGGAATCCAGGCTGAAAAGAAAGTAAAACTACCTATTTGCTGATGACATGTCTCATTGATGGAAAACTCTAAGGAATCCACATGTGCAGAGGAAAAAAAACCAAACCTGTTAGAGCTAATAAACAAATTTAGCATAGTTGCAGTGTATTTATGTATTAATATATGTATAATGTATTTATAATGTATAATGTACATATAATGCATTTATATACATTAGCAATGAGCAATCTGAAAAGGAAACTAAGACAATTTCACTTATGATAGCATAAAAAATAAAATACTTAGGAATAAATTAATCAAAGAAGTATAAGATTGTACAGTAACCTCTACAAATCATTGTTGAAGGAAATTAAAGACAAATGGAAAGACTATCTATGTTTATGGATTGTAAGCCTTAATGTTAGGATGGTGATATTTTCTAAATGATTTACAGATTCAGTAAAATCCTTAGCAAAATCTCAGCTGGCTTCTTTGCGGCAATGGACAAGTTGATCCTAAAATTCACTTGAAATGTAAGGAAAAACAGAAAGCCAAAATAATCTTTAAAAAAGAAGATCAAAAAAGATTTTTAAAAAAGATTAAAAAAGAGGACTGACACTTCCTGAATTCAAAACTTACTATAGAACTACAGTAATCAAGACAATACAAGCCAGTAACCAAGATGATGTGTTACTGGCATAAAGACAAATAATTGAGAAATTAACTCTTACATATATGGTCAATTGATTTGCAAATACCATTTGAAGGGAGAAAAAACAGTCATTTTAACAGATGGTGCTGGGACACCTGAACACCTACAAGCAAAAGAGTGAAGCTGGACCCCTACATCATATACTAAAATTAACTCCATCCATTAAAAATGGATGGAATAGGGGCATCTGGGTGGCTCAGTAGGTTAAAGCCTCTACTTCAGCTCAGGTCGTGATCCCAGGGTCCTGGGATCAAGCCCTGCATCAGGCTCTCTGCTTGGCAGGGAGCCTGCTTCCCTCTCTCTCTGCCTACTTGTGATCTCTGTCAAAAAAATAAATAAAATCTTTAAAAAAAATGGATGAAATACCTAAAGGTAAGAGCAGAATTACAGAACTCTTAGAAGAAAACACCTGTTTCTTCTTGAATGAGGCAACACTTTCTTAGATGTAACCCCAAAGCACAAGCAGCCAAAAAAAAAAAAAAAAAGATAATTTAGAAAATTAAAAATTTTTATATCTCAACATTTAAAGAAAGTGAAAAGACAATCCATAGAATGGTGTATTTGGCGGGGGAAAAAAAAGAATGGCGTATTTGAAAGTCATGTATGTAATAAGAATCTGTTTACCCGGAACATAGAAAGCACTCCTACAACTCAATTAAAAAGAAAAACTCAATTGAAAAATGAGTAAATGTTCTGCATAGAAGCTTCTTCAATATGTACAAATGGTCAATGAGCACACAAAAAGATGTTCACTACATGTACAGGCCTATTTATAGCTCCTTCCAGAAATGGTAACTACCCCCAAAGAAATAGCAGCCCCCAGATTCTGGGTACATCTTTTTGGATTTCTGTCTTTCCTAGATCTTGGTCTATATCTCTTGACTACTTTGTGAGCACTCTGCCTTTGAGCTGAATTTTTCCCCTAGTTTAAGTTAAGGGGTAATTCAGATCAAATCTCCTGAGGAAAACTAGGGGAAAAATTCTGTTTGAAGGCATCAGATTACTCACAAGGTAGTCAGAAAATTATTTATTATTTTTTTATTGAGGAAATTGATGCCCCCAAACATTAAGTAATGTCTTCCTAATGTTCATTGTATTAAATTGCAGTTGTCTACTCTTCCTTACATACATGCCCTTCGCAATTTGGCTTTGCAATTTTTCTCATCAGGGAGTAGTTTATTTCCCAAGCTCTTAGATCTAGGATGGACTTGTAACTTGTTTTACTCAGGAGAATACACCAAAAGTGATGTTTGTAGCTCCTAGCCTGGGCCTGGAGAGTCCTTGGTACTACCCTCTCTTGCAACACCGCCACTGCCATGACCACAGATATATGAGAACGTGATTTGTGGAAAATGATTGCTGTTGTTTTAAACCACTGAATATTGGGGGTAGTTTATGGTATGGTAGAATACATAACCAATTCAGTCATTTAGCCAGTAAGTGGCATCACACACATATGCACACAAAGATATGACCCATGTTGTTTAATCCATACAGCTTGGTATTGGAAACTAAGAAATAATTTAACCTGCATTCATAGCTGGCCTCTTCCCATTAAGCATCTAGGAACCACAGCCTGGCTGAATCCTAGCAAATGCTGATGGTGGTAGAGCAGCACAGGCAGTTGAAGAGAGGCTGGTCTTGGCCTTTCCAGAGCAGTCTGCTGAATAAAGATGCCCACTGGGGTGGGGGCAGGTTTCTTACTTGCTGCTCTGGCATGAGTTACTACTAGTCTCTTGTGGCAGAAACCAGGGTCCAGAGGACAAGAGGCGCTAGCACTGGTGGTGCTTGCTCTGGCCAGGATGCAGTGCTGAAAAGGCCAGAGCCGCTGGGCTACTCCTATCACTGGCGGGGATGCGCTCCTTTCCCCACTGTCTCAGGAAAGGTAGAATCTCTCCTTCTTTTATTCATTCCACAAATAAAGTATCCACTGTCTTAGACACTGTTCTCAGCTATGTATGCTGAGGGTGCCACAGTGAATAAAACCAAGTCCCTCCCCCCTTTGAGTTTGTATTTCAGTGGAGGAGACAAACAATATGCTCGGATCAGGAACTCCTGAGAGCTTTGAGGAAAAGTAAGACAGGATTAAGGTGAGGACAGGGCGTACAATCTTATTTGGATGGCAGGGAAGACTTCTCTAAGGAGATGACACTTGAGTAGAGACCTGAGTGAAGGAGGAACCACATGCAGATTCTGGATTAGTGATCCAGTGAGGGGACAGTACATTCAGTGCACCTGAGGCTGCAGCATCCTCGGCCTGTGAGAGGTAGAGCAGACAGCTGATGAACAGGAGCCAGCTGACGGAGGTGGAGAGAGCAGTGAACCACGTCATGTGGAATGGGCAACCAACAGTGAAGAACTAGATTTTATTCTGTATGAGATGTTACCTCTATTGATTACTATATACCAGCACATGGTACTAAAGAAGTTTGTTGACTGAATGGGGAAAAATAAAATTTGTATCATAAGGCAAGCTGTACCCAGCCATGGCAACACATGACTCACTTGTGAAATATGTAATTCCTGGGTCCACCTATTTTATCTAAATCTCTGTATATAAAGCCCCAGATCCTGTACTTTCTACTAAAAAGAACCTCTCGGGGCGCCTGGGTGGCTCAGTGGGTAAAAGCCTCTGCCTTCGCCTTAGGTCATGATCTCAGGGTCCTGGGATCGAGCCCCACATTCAGCAATCTGCTCAGCAGGGAGCCTGCTCCCCCCCCTCTGCCTGCCTCTCTGCCTACTTGTGATCTCTGTCTGTCAAATAAATAAAATCTAAAAAAATAAAAAATAAACTCTCATCCTTATAATGTATGGCTGTGTATGCAAAGGATATATACTAAACTACAATATATGTCTCAGGCACATTATAGTTCTGAGTAGAAGTAACTCAAAGAACTTTTAACTCTAGTTTAAAGTTTCTAAAATCAGCCCTTTCAAGGACAACTCCCCATCTTTTGTAATTTAGGCTTAGAAAAAGATCAGTCTGGTAGTGAATCCTACACGAGTGCATTCAGTATCCATTGGATGAGTGGCAAGTATCTGAAGAGTATAGCGTCAAGTATGTTGGTCATCCTATTATACAGGGGGCTTTTATCACAGTAGGAACGGTAGAACTCATGGCATTTTCATTATTGCTGCACCAGTAGGGAAGTTCTAATCTAAATGAAGCACAACTTGCCTAGGTTGCAAAATATTTAAAATCCTTGATTTAGATAGGTGAATTAACAAATGCATAGATCAATGGGATTTCTAGCCTATTACAAGATACTGCATTATGCAGAATTATCCACAAACATTAAAAAAAACCTTATGCTAGAAAACAACTTAGAACACAATTTAAAGAGAAAAAAATTTATTGCAATATAAAATGCACTTATAAAATGTCCACAGAAGGCATGTACTTCTTCATTGCTATATAAATTTACCTGGAATACTTTGATCACCTTCTATTGTTATGATGATGTCACCTAAAACATATTGTAAACAATGAGTTATACTCTATAACAAATGCATCACTGATTTTCAGCAATCTTGGTTTAATAATAATTAGTTTTAAGACTATATAATCACATCTATATTCTGGAATGTCCATTTACTTTCATGTAGTGTAGTAAAATTTAGACTATAATTGCACATGAATGGTACAGAAAAACATTCACCACCAAATTATTTTATACCTTCATGACAGGTTTTACATTCTTTCAGATTGAAAATACAGCTTCAGCTATGGTCTGCAACACAGCTCTAGGATTCTCATTGCAGTAATTTGTGTATATGTGTGTCTATGTGGGCACCCATGGAACAGCTTAAAGTGTATCTTTAGTAAACAAGTGCAACATTACTGCCAATTACTTTGCATGTTAAATATTATAGTCTGATTATTTGTAAACAAACAAAACCCCACACAAATACTCTTAACTCTAGAAAAAAAAATCCTGTCAACCCATTATTCTAATATGCTTTACTTGAACACACACTGAATTTTTGAAAGGTGCATATAGTACCTTAGATAATAAGGTATAAAAATGTGTTTCATATTTATACTATGAAATGTGCATTTCTAATGTTTTATGCAGCATAAAGTTTTTAGATCAAGAAATTCTAAATCCTGGATCCCCACAGTTCATTTAGAAAACTCTCAAAGTTATGGCTCTTGCAGCAGGTTTATCAGATTTAACATGACAAAGTGTTCTATCTCCTTCCCTATTTCAAGTATCCAAAAAAAAAAAAAAAAAGAGGCTCACAATTTATGTAGGTTGTAACTGAAAATACAAAGTTTTAAACAGTTAAATGTGTTTTGAAATAAGATATAAATTGAAAAAGTTTCTTAAGTATTTAATCTATATTAGGCTGATAAGTATTAGGACTTTCAGACAATTTTATTAAATCTGAATATTTCCTCAAAAATAATAAAGAACACAATTTGCCTATTAACATACGGTTCTGGGATTCTGGAGAAAAGTCAATCTTGATGTTTAAGGCTTTTCAACATTGTTGACCTTAGTTTTGTTTTCTTTTTAATGATGTTAATTTAATATTCAATCTGACATAAGTATTTAGCCTCAAACTACTTATAATGAAATGACTTACTTCTGAGAAGAAAACTTTAAAGCACTAGAAAGAGAATTTACTAAAGCTGTTTAAATGTCTTTCAGTGTCATCAGAAATCCTGCAGTATAGAAAGTATCTGGTACCTTTAAGGATTCAGAATGAACTGATCTTCTGAAATTATAATGCCAGTTAAAAAAACCGGAAAAGTCAAACAGAAAAGACTGCTGCAATAAAGCACTGATTCTAAAAGTTGCAGACATGATCCCATCACCTGAGAGCTAAGCACTGCTTCTCAGAGTCAGCAACTTCTCACCTTTACCTAGGCACATTAAGTTCTCAGCTGAGAAAATAATCTAACCTGGTCCTTCACATATTAAGTAGCATGAATATTTTAAGGTCTTTCTCCCTTCAAGAAAAAAACTTGATGTCTCACTAAATAGTAGGAAGGAGTGTATCTTACTTTGAGACGTTAGACTTTCTGGAATTGGCCCAACTGTATAAAATTTTAAGAAGTGTGTAAAGTATGGAATCATCATTACTCTGTGAAAACAGTGTGACAAAATTAAACATCACTATGTCGAACCCTTTCCTAGCATTAACTCAAAAATAGAAATCATGAGTCTTCTATAACCTTAATTTTAAAAACACACAGAAGTGAAAAGTGCTATTTTTCAAAAAGTACAATTTTTTCCCTACTATGTATCAACATGGAATGATTTCAGTTCTCCCGTACTAAAAGCTGGACTTTTAAAAAACTAGTATTGTAATGCTTAATACAATGATTTTAATCAGCAGTGGCTTCACTTTCAGCGGGACCCCTAATAAGTCTTCGAATTCCTCTTTTTCCTGCGGGACCTTTTGGTTTAGCAAAACTCTGCTTATGTGCATGCTGCTTTGGGTGTACTTCTTCATAAAGAAAGTCTGCTGTCAACTCATCCCCATTGTCTATTTCGATCTGTAAGAGATGGAATCAGTCAGGTGTGATCCTATATGAAAAAGACAACATTCAAAACCAAATACAAGCAAGGAACCAGTTTTCAGGTGTGAATGCTCACAAATAAATACATAATACCCATTCTAGTAGGAGAGGAGAGTATTCAAGGACCATATGTAAATAGTTTCACTTTCACTTTTGGGGAGGTGCACTGCATGAATACATAATCAGCAATAATAATCTTCTAATTGATTCCTTCTTTCTTCTCCTATTTAACTAATGTATAAGAAACCACCACTATATGCTCAGGTTGTTCTGCTTTGGTACACTACACATATTCAAGAAACATTACTCATCGGCCCCTTTGTTACTTGAGTCACTTGAAATCACTCTACAACAGGGCCAAATTTGACCTGAATTAAGAGTGTGTTTTACATTTTTAAAGGGTTATAAACATAAAATAATAAAATAAACAAGAATATGTAACAAAGACCATATGTGGCCTGGTAAAGCCTAGAATATTTTCTATCAGGTCTTCTAGTAGAAAAAGTCAGCCAGTCCTTGCTAACCTTACGAACTTAAAAAGCTTGAAGGGTTCAGTACCTAATACACTGGTAGTTTTAGGGACCTGTGTTTTAATGAG
>RCUC01135862.1:0-53862 GCA_003697995.1 Taxidea taxus jeffersonii
ACACACACACACACACACACACACACACACGGTAACTATGTGAGGTGATAGATGTGTGAATTAATTTGATTGTCATAATCATTTCACAGTGTATATGTATATCAAACTATAATGTTGTTCATCTTAAACATAAATGTTTTTTCAAGTTTACTCAATAAAACTAGACAGAATTTAAGATAATAAATAAAAAAGGTATTGAGATATTAAGTGCTAATACACTTGGCTGTTACAGTAGTAATGATTACAGTAAGAACCATGTGACTGTCTTTTTCTTACCACATTGGAGACATTACAGAAAGAGTAGGCTCAGAGCCATACATTTTCAACCCAAGATATAGAACCTGATATAATTTTTGAAATCTCCAAAATAATAATTTTTCTTTTATAGACATTGGGCAGATGTAGTTGAAAATAAGAACCAAATTTGATGCTGCAATTGAAGTTGAATTGACATCTTTGCCAAAACTCTTATCTTTAGTGCAGGACATTGAATGACCATGAATGGGACCTGACAATCTGGGTGGAGACATTTAGTTGCACTTAGATATTGAATTCTCACAACCCCTTGAACCTCTCCTTCCAGAGGAGTTCACTCCTTTTCTTTCTGAGAATACCATCCTACCTCTTTTAAAGACCTGTAATTACTTCACCTGAGACAATTGTCTTTTAAGGAAATGCTGAGTCCCTTCAAAACTACTCCCTATTTTATGTTGCCTGACTATTTAAGTCAGAATTCATTGTGCTCCAAGATGAAAAAGACAAAGTCTGATGCAAAAAAAAAAAGTTCGTATGCTTAAAGAATTACAGGGTTTAGTCAGTTATGTGAAGAAAAATGAATGTTACATATATGGAAATTATTTCTAAGAACTGTAGACAAAGAGGACAGAAATAATGTTAGATTTGAGGTTTAATATTGATAAGGTCACATGTGCTTATTGGAGAGTTTGGGTTCAATATATTAGATGGGCTGTAAGAAGTAGTTCTAACACTTTTCTTGACTGGTTGAAAGAAGCATAAAGTCAATGGTGATATACAGACTATGAAATTTAGATGCCAGAGTTTCCCTCATAGAAAGAAGGAATCCCAAAGTTTAAGGAATCAGAAATATTGGAATTGATTTTTCATGGAGCAACCTACCCACTCTCTCCCCATTCTCTAGTATGTCTCCTGATAGACCAAAAGAGTATTCATTCTGTTGGACATTGAAAAGTGTATTAACGAGAAAAATGCACCAGCATCCTAATAGAGCTTAGTCATGCTTCTTTCTACTCTCTCTATGCTGGGATGATGGTAGGAGATGGTGATACTGAAATGGGCTTTGTGATCTCGACTGGTATAATGGAATCTTCATGGCAGAGACCACGGCTCCTTGCTTAATTGTTCTGATATAAGATGAAGGCAATTACTGCAAGATAGAACAGGACCCAAATAATCATTATTTTTGTGATATTTTTTGTTGACTAACTTAATATTGTGTAATTAGAAATAAAACAAACAGCCTACCAAAGAGTTACCCCATCTATAAATTAAAAAAAAAATGGATGTGGTGAGTAGACACAAGACTTGAAAGTCTACAATAGAGTGTCACACTTCTTATCTAGCTCCCAAAGCTAAGTCACTTTAGCCTTGACAACCCTCAGTGAAGATGAAGCTGAGCCCCTTGAGGGATGAGCTTATGACATGGCCACAATTATATACTGTAAATCAACCTGAAAAGTCTCTTAAAAGGGACTTGTGTCATAAGCAGAACATCTGAGCACTGGCCAAAGAGAAATTACCAGATATTTTAAGAATTAGTAGACCCAGGCTCTTGGTTGATACCAATCCTGGAGATCTAAAATGATAATATACTCTTCTGGTCAGAGTGGAAGCTTATGAAGGTCTTACTAAAAAATAGATATTGTCCTAAAACTAATTCCCAATGGGTCCAGTGACTCTGCAGACCCATCCTGTGATTTTTTCCTCCAGTTGCTTAATGCATGGTTGGAGTAAACACATCCTGAAATTGACTAAATGGGTATGGGACATACTGGGGTAGAAAAAACTACCAAGTAGGAATTCTAGGAACTTTGTCCATTCCAAAACAGTAAATCAAAGACAATAGTGCAACCCTGGGAAAATTAAAGAAAATAATAACACCATTAAAAACAAAAGATGCAGGGGTGAACTTTTTCAACTTACCTATATGACATTTGAAGGTGTTTGGGCCTTCAGAATGATTTTTTTTTAAATTTTATTTATCTATTTGACAGAGATCACAAGTAGGCAGAGAGGCAGGCAGAGGGAGAGAGAGAGAGAGAGAGGAGGAAGCAGGCTCCCCTCTGAGCAGAGAGCCCGATATGGGGCTCAATCCCAGGACGCTGAGATCATGACCTGAGCCGAAGGCAGAGGCTTAACCCACTGAGCAACCCAGGCACCCCTGATTTTGAATTATAAATTGAATCAGATATGACTCTAGTTTTACAGAGGTAGAAACTAATGCTCAAAAAGGATGGAACTCCTAGTGAACAATGTAGTGAGGATTGCAACTCACATCTGTCTAAATGAGAGACCATGTTTCCAGTCAGAATAATGTCTGTATCCCACTCATGGATTCTGAGGAATCTGCAAAATACATTCTAACACATTATACCTCATATTTAAGACCTGGTGAAACCAGAGTTAGAATGATACCTCTCCGTGTGTGTGTGTGTGTGTGTGTGTGTGTGTGTGTGTGTGTGTGTATGTGTGTGTGTGTGTGTGTACATGCATACACTCAAACCACTCTTCTGTGATACAGTTTAAATCCACCCTCTCTTCTTATGTTTTCCTACCAACATAGCCCACTAGTATCTCACCCTCCTTTGTTTTCTGTAATGTTTTTTCCCAGTTAAATATTAACATCTTTGTAGCATTTTTTGCATTATTACTTAACCCTTATTATTTAGTTCTTGTATATATGACTTAGATGCTGAACATAGTATATGTCTGGATGTTATGATCCTGAGGGAGATAAGAGGCATGCGGAAAGAAGGTAGGGATCCAGAATATCACAGTCCTAAATTTGAATCTTGGCCTGCAGTTATTAGCTAAATTGTTTAATCTCTGAGACTTGGCTTCATCTTCTATAAAATGGATTACTAATAATCCCTCTTAGGGTTGTGGTGGAGATTGTGTGTGACATTGTAGGCAAAAGTGCTTCATATGTAGAATGCATTGCATAAAATTCTGTTTCTCTCTGGCTCTTTCACCTAATCTGAAAATCCTTTCTTTGTGTACCCTTTTAGCATTCAAAAGTTGTCTTTGTCTTTTTAAAATTTCAAATAATAAAGCTCAAAGAGATTTAGAGACTTAGGTCATGTGGCATAGGAAAATAGGACTCCAGGTAATCCGACCATCACCATCACTTGAAGAGTGAAACTTCAAAGGGAAATTCATCTCCAAGATCATGATTTCCTTGTACAGAGCCAAAGAAGGATTCCAGAGGATTCTAATAAGAGCAAGAGTCCTTTCAAAATGCACTGCAGTGATCTGACAGGAATTAGATAGAGTTCAGTTTCTACCCCATCTTATTTCTACATTGGCCACGTCTGTGGGGTCCCCTTCTAGACTGTAAACTCTAGGGAAAGGCTGGTTACCTGAGTAGAGAGCACTAAGCCTGGGTTGATAGTTAACTATATATGGAAAGTAGGCCAACTATTTTCAAATTAAAAATGAAAACAATCTGAGGAGGAGTCAAGATGGCGGAGAAGTAGGAGGCTGAGACGACATCAGCCAGCAGGAGATCAGCTAGATAGCCTATCAAACCATTCTGAACACCTACAAATCCAACAGGAGATCGAAGAGAAGAAAAACAACAATTCTAGGAACAGAAAATCGACCACTTTCTGAAAGGTAGGACCAGCGGAGAAGTGAATCCAACGCGACGGGAAGATAGACCCCAGGGGGAGGGGCCGGCTCCCGGCACGCGGCGGAGCACAAAATCAGAACTTTTAAAAGTCGGCTCCACGGAGGGACATCGCTCCAGAGGCTAAACTGGGGTGAAGACCTCGTGGGGACAGCGTGGACTCAGGTCCCACGGGGTCACAGAAGGATCGGGGGTGTCTGAGTGTCGCAGAGCTCACAGGTATTAGAGCGGGGAAGTCGGCTGCGGAGACAGAGCCGAGATTTCCTAGTGGTCTGTGACACGGATCGGTGCTCTGTGGCACTGGCCGGTGCTCTGTGCGAGGGGTCCCCACAAGATCCGGGGAGACTCCGACCCGGGAGAGCTCAGGGAACTACGGGCTCCGGAGACTCCAGGTGGGACTCTGCCAGAGACAGAGACGCTTGGTCACAGGCTGGGTGAGCTCGGAGCACTCCCAGAAGCCAGTGAGACGGGACTGCTTAGGCACGATTTTCTCTGAGCGCGGTCTGCGGGCGCGCGCGGTCTGCGGGCGCGCGCGGTCTGCGGGCGCGCGCGGTCTGCGAGTGCGCGCAGTGTCGGCGGGCCCGCGGTGTCTGCCAGCGCGGTGTCTGCGGGCGGACGCACGCGCGCACTCTCCAGCGCAAACGTGGGCTAGGGAGACTGGAGGGATTAAACGCTTTTCTCTGAAGGCACACTGAAGACTGGGGCCCCTAGCTCTCGGCTCCTCTGAACCGGAGATTGGGAGGCCGCCATTGTCATTCCCGTCCTCCAGAACTCTACAGAAAGCGCGTTCAGGGAACAAAGGCTCCTGAAAGCAAACCTGAGAGGATTACTTAGCCCGGCCCCTGGTTAGGGCGGTGCAACTCCGCCTGAGGCAAAGACACCTGAGAATCACTACAACAGGCCCCTCCCCCAGAAGATCAAAGAAATACAGCCAAGACCAAGTTCACTTAACAAGGAGAACAGCGGATTCTTATCTGGACAAAATGACAAGGCGGAAAAACTCACCACAAAAAAAGAGCAGGAGACAAGACCGAAGGCTAGGGACCTAATCAATACAGACATTGGTAATATGTCAGATCTGGAATTCAGGATGACGATTCTCAAGGTTCTAGCCGGGCTCGAAAAAGGCATGGAAGATATTAGAGAAACCCTGTCAGGAGAAATAAAAACCCTTTCTGGAGAAATAAAAGAAATAAAGTCTAATCAAGTTGAAATAAAAAAAGCTATTAATGAGGTGCAATCAAAAATGGAGGCTCTTACTCCTAGGATAAATGAGGCAGAAGACAGAATTAGTGATATAGAAGACCAAATGGCAGGGAATAATGAAGCAGACCAAAAGAGAGACAATCAACTACTGGACCACGAGGGGAGAATTCGAGAGATAAGTGATGCCATAAGACGAAACAACATTAGAATAATTGGGATTCCAGAAGAAGAAGAAAGAGAAATAGGAGCAGAAGGTATACTGGAGAGGATTATTGTAGAGAATTTCCCTAATATAGCAAGGGGAACAAGCATCAAAATCCAGGAAGCCCAGAGAATACCTCTCAAAATCAATAGGAATCAACCCACACCCCGCCATCTAATAGTAAAATTTACAAGTCTTAGCGACAAAGAGAAAATCCTGAAAGCAGCACGGGACAAGAAGTCTGTAACGTACAATGGTAAAAATATTAGATTGGCAGGAGACTTATCCACAGAGACCTGGCAGGCCAGAAAGAACTGGCATGATATATTCAGAGCACTAAATGAGAAAAACATGCAGCCAAGAATACTTTATCCAGCTAGGTTATCATTGAAAATAGAAGGAGAGATTAAAAGCTTCCAGGACAAACAAAAACTGAAAGAGTTTGTAAACACCAAACCAGCTCTACAGGAAATATTGAAAGGGGTCCTCTAAGCAAAGAGAGACCCTAAAAGTATTACCAGAAAGGAACAGAGACATTATACAGTAACAATCACCATACAGGCAATACAATGGCACTAAACTCATATCTCTCAATAGTTACCCTGAATGTAAATGGGCTAAATGCCCCAATCAAAAGATACAGGGTTTCAGAATGGATAAAAAAACAAAACCCATCCATATGCTGCCTACAAGAAACTCATCTTAGACCTGAAGACACCTCCAGATTGAAAGTGAGGGGGTGGAAAACAATTTACCATGCTAATGGACATCAGAAGAAAGCTGGGGTGGCAATCCTTATATCAGATCAATTAGATTTTAAGCCAAAGACTATAATAAGAGATGAGGAAGGACACTTCATCATACTCAAAGGGTCTGTCCAACAAGAAGATCTAACAATTTTAAATATCTATGCCCCTAACATGGGAGCAGCCAACTATATAAACCAATTAATAACAAAATCAAAGAAACACATTGACAAGAATACAATAATAGTTGGAGACTTTAATACACCCCTCACTGAAATGGACAGATCATCCAAGCAAAAGATCAACAAGGAAATAAAGGTCTTAAATGACACACTGGACGAGATGGACATCACAGATATATTCAGAACATTCTACCCTAAAGCAACAGAATACACGTTCTTCTCTAGTGCCCATGGAACATTCTCCAGAATAGATCACATCCTGGGTCATAAATCAGGTCTCAACAGGTATCAAAAGATTGGGATCATTCCCTGCATATTTTCAGACCACAATGCTCTGAAGCTAGAACTCAATCACAAGAGGAAATGTGGAAAGAGCACAAATACATGGAGGCTCAACAGCATCCTTCTAAAAAATGAATGGGTCAACCAGGAAATTAAAGAAGAATTGAAAAAAACCATGGAAACAAATGATAATGAAAACACAACGGTCCAAAATCTGTGGGACACAGCAAAGGCAGTCCTGAGAGGAAAATATATAGCGATACAAGCCTATCTCAAGAAACAGGAAAGGTCTCAAATACACAACCTAACCCTACACCTCAAGGAACTCGAGAGAAAGCCTAAACCCAGCAGGAGAAGAGAAATAATAAAGATCAAAGCAGAAATCAATGAAATAGAAACCAAAAAAACAATAGAACAAACCAATGAAACTAGGAGCTCGTTCTTTGAAAGAATTAATAAGATTGATAAACCCCTGGCCAGACTTATCCAAAAGAAAAGAGAAAGGACCCAAATAAATAAAATCATGAACGAAAGAGGAGAGATCACAACCAACACCAAAGAAATATAAACAATCATAAGAACATATTATGAACAACTCTATGCCAACAAATTCGACAATCTGGAAGAAATGGATGCTTTCCTAGAGACATATAAACTGCCAAAACTGAACCAGGAAGAAATAGAAAACCTGAATAGGCCCATAACCAGTAAGGAGATTGAAACAGTCATCAAAAATCTCCCAACAAACAAAAGCCCAGGGCCAGATGGCTTCCCAGGGGAATTCTACCAAACATTTAAAGAAGAATTAATTCCTATTCTCCTGAAACTGTTCCAAAAAATAGAAAGGGAAGGAAAACTTCCAAACTCATTTTATGAGGCCAGCATCACCTTGATCCCCAAACCAGACAAGGATCCCATCAAAAAAGAGAATTACAGACCAATATCCTTGATGAACATAGATGCAAAAATTCTCACTAAAATACTAGCCAATAGGATCCAACAGTACATTAAAAGGATTATTCACCACGACCAAGTGGGATTTATTCCAGGGCAGCAGGGTTGGTTCAACATCCGCAAATCAATCAATGTGATACAGTACATTAACAAAAGAAAGAACAAGAACCATATGAT
This sequence comes from Taxidea taxus jeffersonii, assembly GCA_003697995.1. Classification (NCBI taxonomy): domain Eukaryota; kingdom Metazoa; phylum Chordata; class Mammalia; order Carnivora; family Mustelidae; genus Taxidea; species Taxidea taxus. Next base: position 7,636 of record RCUC01135862.1, read on the forward strand.
ACTCTCAATAGATGCTGAAAAAGCATTTGATAAAGTGCAACATCCCTTCCTAATCAAAACTCTTCAAAGTGTAGGGATAGAAGGCACATACCTCAATATTATCAAAGCCATCTATGAAAAACCCACGGCAAGTATCATTCTCAATGGAGAAAAACTGAGAGCTTTTCCGTTAAGGTCAGGAACACGGCAGGGATGTCCACTATCACCACTGCTATTCAACATAGTACTAGAAGTCCTAGCCTCAGCAATCAGACAACAAAAAGAAATTAAAGGCATCCAAATCGGCAAAGAAGAAGTCAAACTATCGCTCTTTGCAGATGATATGATACTATATGTGGAAAACCCAAAAGGCTCCACTCCAAAACTGCTAGAGCTTGTACAGGAATTCAGTAAAGTGTCAGGATATAAAATCAATGCACAGAAATCAGTTGCATTTCTTTACACCAACAACAAGAAAGAAGAAAGAGAAATTAAGGAGTCAATCCCATTTACAATTACACCCAAAACCATAAGATACCTAGGAATAAACCTAACGAAAGAGGCAAAGTATCTATACTCAGAGAACTATAAAGTACTCATGAAAGAAATTGAGGAAGACACAAAGACATGGAAAAATGTTCCATGCTCATGGATTGGAAGAATTAATATCGTGAAAATGTCTATGCTACCTAAAGCTATCTACACATTTAATGCAATGCCTATCAAAATTCCCTCCAATTTTTTCAAAGAAATGGAACAAATAATCCTAAAATTTATATGGAACCAGAAAAGACCTCGAATAGCCAAAGGAATATTGAAAAAGAAAGCCAAAGTTGGTGGCATCACAATTCCAGACTTCAAGCTCTACTACAAAGCTGTCATCATCAAGACAGTATGGTACTGGCACAAAAACAGACACATAGATCAATGGAACAGAATAGAGAGCCCAGAAATAGACCCTCAACTCTATGGTCAACTAATCTTCGACAAAGCAGGAAAGAACATCCAATGGAAAAAGGATAGCCTCTTCAACAAATGGTGTTGGGAAAATTGGACAGCCACATGCAGAAAAATGAAATTGGACCATTTCCTTACACCACACACGAAAATAGACTCAAAATGGATGAAGGATCTCAACGTGAGAAAGGAATCCATCAAAATCCTTGAGGAGAACACAGGCAGCAACCTCTTCGACCTCAGCCGCAGCAACTTCTTCCTAGGAACAACGCCAAAGGCAAGGGAAGCAAGGGAAAAAATGAACTATTGGGACTTCATCAAGATCAAAAGCTTTTGCACAGCAAAGGAAACAGTCAACAAAACCAAAAGACAACTGACAGAGTGGGAAAAGATATTTGCAAATGACATATCAGATAAAGGGCTAGTATCCAAAATCTACAAAGAGCTTAGCAAACTCAACACCCAAAGAACAAATAATCCAATCAAGAAATGGGCAGAGGACATGAACAGACATTTCTGCAAAGAAGACATCCAGATGGCCAACAGACACATGAAAAAGTGCTCCATATCACTGGGCATCAGGGAAATACAAATCAAAACCACAATGAGATACCACCTCACACCAGTCAGAATGGCTAAAATGAACAAGTCAGGAAATGACAGATGCTGGTGAGGATGTGGAGAAAGGGGAACCCTCCTACACTGTTGGTGGGAATGCAAGCTGGTGCAACCACTCTGGAAAACAGCATGGAGGTTCCTCAAAAAATTGAAAATAGAGCTACCTTATGACCCAGCAATTGCACTACTGGGTATCTATCCTAAAGATACAAACGTAGTGATCCAAAGGGGCACGTGTACCCGAATGTTTATAGCAGCAATGTCCACAATAGCCAAGTTATGGAAAGAACCTAGATGTCCATCAACAGATGAATGGATAAAGAATAAGTGGTATATATATACGATGGAATACTATGCAGCCATCAAAAGAAATGAAATCTTACCATTTGTGACAACATGGATGGAACTAGAGCGTATTATGCTTAGCGAAATAAGTCAACTGGAGAAAGACAACTACCACATGATCTCCCTGATATGAGGAAGTGGAGATGCAACGGGGGTGGGAGTTAAGGTGGTAGGAAAAGTAAAAATGAAAGAAGATGGGATCGGGAGGGAGAAAAACCAAAAGAGACTCTTAATGTCATAAAACAAACTGAGGGGGGTGGGGGGAAGAGGGGTTGGGTGAGGGTGGTGGGGTTACATCATATGTTTAAATAAAGCTTAAATAAAGTAAAAAAAAAAATGAAAACAATCTAAAGACCTACTTAAAAAATAGTAAATGACATACTATTTTTATAGTTTGGATACTATAGTTAAATAAGTGAACTAGACCTATATGTATGAATATGCATGAATCTTGAAAATGATGTTGGTTGAAAAAAGCCAATTAAAGAATGATAAAAAAACAAACAAACAAACAAAAATGCACTGCAGTTGCTACCCTACAAGAGAAAGAAGCAGGTACCAGATATAAAGCCATTCTGGAGCCTTTTGAAAAATTGAAATATGGATCTCCATAGCACACGTGAACCTCCACCCCACCCTGTCATCCAACTAACTCTTCCAGCACCAAATTTCTATAGAACTTTGCTAGAAGTGTACTGTCACTATGGAATCCTGAGCAATTCTCTTTCATGAGCACATTATAATTTAATTTTCTGTGTACTTGTGTGTCATTAAACAACTAGGAACTTCTTGAGAACCAGTGAATTTTTAATCTCTATTTTGCCAGTACTTAGAATAGTTCTTGGTACAAATGTGGCACTTGTTAAATAAGTGATTAATTAATTAATGGTACTAAGTTTAGAACTGATAGAATACATTATTTTCCTTTCAGGAGTTACTTTGTATTAATAATGGGACATCAGAGGAGAGAAAACTCTCAAATTAAAAAAACATAATAAAATTACTAATTATGAAGTGTTAAATCAGAAGAGTTTGTGAGAGGAAGGAAGAAAGCAAGGTTGGCAAACTATGGCCTATATGCCAAATCTGGCCTGCCAACTGTTTTTGTAAGTAATGTGCTTATTTGTTTATGTATTGCCTATGGCTTCTTTTGAGCCACAGTGGAATTGAATAGTTTAGACAGAATTTATAAGGCCAAGAATGCTGAAAATACTTAATACCTGGCATTTACAGGAAAAATTTGCTAGCTTCTGCTTTTGATCAGGTAAACTGCCTTCACATATTTTTATCTCCTATGAGGTATTAAAATCCCTACATTCTCTTTGAGGAAATTACAGAATATAATTGTTTGTTGAAGCTATGCCTGAAAATTATTTCTGGAGCACATGAGATTCTAAATAAATATTTCAGGAAGAACAAAAGTTTCTAAGTACTGTTAATAAATTGAGGAAAGATATATTCTAGTCTGATATGAATAATGGATTTAGGCTAAAAAGATAATAACATCCTGTTAAATCTTATTTCCGTGTCTTGAGAATATATGTTAATATGGTAATGTATAATCTCTTTCCCACCCTCTCCTATGTACATTCACTGCAGGGGGCTCTTGTCTTGTTCTTCCCACATACACATTACTCCTCTGCATCACATAACATGGTAAACACTTAACCAGTCAACCTGTCTCTACTCAACACAGAACCATGATGGTATCCCAGATTCAGATACCTTTTATTTTTAGTAGCTGTTTCTTCCTTTCTGTTCACCTGTGGAATAAAGGTGACCTTCCTTTGCATCTTCTCAATGCATCATCAATGATGGATTGATTTGTGACACTGGATGGTCTCAAATATTTTTAAAGCTTCTTGTTGAGATATAATTAACATGCAAAAAGTTGCACATATTTAATGTATAAAACTTGGTGATGTTAGAGTAAGTATGTATATACCTGTGAAGCATCACCACCATCAAGACCATAAACATATCTATCACCCCCCAGTTTCCTTCCATTGTTATAATTTATGTTGTGTGTGTGTTAAGAACACTTAACACAAGATTTACTCTTTAAGGAAATTTTATATATATAATTTAGTATTAGTAGCTAAAGCAGTATGCTGTATGAAAGATCTCCAGAACTTATTTATCTTACATACTGAAATTTTGTAACCATTTAACTATCACCTCCATGCTTCTGAATCTCCCTAGCCTCTGGCAATCACCATTCTACTCTTTGCTTCTATGAGTTTGATTCTTTTAAATTCCACAAATAAGTGAAGTCACACACTACTTGTATTTCTGTGTCTGGTTTATTTCACATAACATAATGTTTCCAGGTCCCCAGTTGGATGTTATATTTCCCTGAAATCTATTACATAAACACACAGTTTAGTATTCCTTTTCACAAGTATTCCACATAATTAGTTTCTCAGGATTACTGTCTTTGGCCGTGTAATCCCATCTCCTGGCCCTCCTGGGATGATCACTAATCAAAAGAGAAGGCATGGTATGCCCCACTTTCTTGCTAGGACTCTTAAAACAGGCATTTGAAAAGCATGCTTATAAAGACGCCTGACAATATTGTATATTTCCTGTGAGCTCATGACTGTGTATAAATGTAAAGAAAAATATCACTTATAAACTCACATGAGTGGCTACCTTTGTGGATGAAAGGAGCAGATATGGATTAGAACAGGAGTGAAAGATACAGGAAATTGAGCTTTATTTGTAATGGTCTGATTATTTTTTAATAAAAAAGAATTATGTATGGCTTGCATAAATGACAGCTATTTAACCACCTCCACCAAAGAATTCTAATTAACATTAAGCAACATGTGATAAGTATTTAATTGGATGCGTAGGAAGTTAAACAATGTTACCTTCCCTGTGCCACCCGATCCCAAAGTTTGGACTGCCTTTTACCCCAGTCTCCATGACAGGCAAAGCTGTGTATGTGGTAGTAGTGTAGGGGTGTCTACATTTCTGAACTCTCGTATGAGCCTGAGCTCCTTATATTCTTTTCTATACTTTAAATCTTAAATTTAGTCCTTGAACAAGACCCACAGTTGACTCTACCACTTCATCCATGTTCTTGTACAGATGCTCAGTTCCCTGGGTTTCATCTACTCATGCACTCATAAATTTTAGTTGTTTGGAAAAAGAGAGTTTCAATTAAACCACTTTTTAATCTCTGACTACATTCTCTGAGGACAAACATTTAGCCATCTGTGATTCTGTGACCTTGTAGGTTTTCTCTACCTCCCTTAAGTATCCAGACTCCTTTATATGCCATTTCCCTTTTCAATAGTATTGTGTCTACTATGACAGAGCCTCCAGAGCAGACATCTTTAAACACCATAGCATATTCCTTCAGCTTTTGTCTGAGCAAATCCATAGCTATGATGGATGGTTTTATGCAAGTTAAGACTCAGTTCCTGCTGACAAATCCATTTCAAGTGTGTGCCATGCATATATCTTCTTTCTCTTTAGGATCTTCCCCAATTCCTCTGAAAACCTACTAGCTTAGCATACAAGCTCAGCTCAGAAATGTGGGACAGTTAATGTCCCTGGGGATTATTCCAATCTGCTGTCCTTCTGGTAGACAATTGTAAGAGGAATACCGATTTGTTGTTGTTGTTGTTGTTATTGTTGTTAGAATGGAGTTGAACACTACTGACATTATATTTACTAAGTTAATAAGTGGAGGTGTGGTAGCAGGTACCTTCAGCTCAGTGATGACTTACCTCTGTAGGTCAGATTTGATGGAAGGAGATGCTTCTATGTAACCAGGCTCCCTAAAGTCAATGGGGGTGATGAGATTCTACAATGGCACAAGTCAGGTGGGGACACATAACCACCAGAGACAAGATGAATGCAATTATAATAATGAGCTGCTGGAATGATAAATAAAGAATCCCAACTACAGAGATCTGTGGCAGTGCCTAAAAATGTGTTAGTAGAGACAAGATATATGGGGTGAAAACAAAGGTATTGTTTGACTTCTATATTCAACAGGATTAAGAACACACAAATAGAACATTAAGGTCAGCACCATCATGGACAATTATGAGCTCTTATCCAGTTTCTAGACATAATCAGTTCTTCTTCCCAAATACATTATACACTAGTGAAGAGAAATGCTCAAGACTTACTGTACTGACACTGATAAATAGGAGTCAAATGGTATCATGCTCTCATCCCCACTCTCATCCTAGTTAGAGTGGAGATATATGAAGGCGGATCAAGACATAGAATCCTGGCTCAAGTTTAAGTCAGTGTGTCTAGTGGGTCTGTAGAACACCAAGTGGTTGTTTCCTTAGTCCTTTGCTGCATAATCAGGATGAATATTTTTGGTAGCTGACAGAAACCATGACCACATTGATTCTCTGACTTGTGGGGTCATAAAGGTAAAAGACACCAAGTGAAATCCCTGAATTTGCAGCTCAATCTGTGATAGTAAAACGGAAGAAACATCCCATCCCAAGTGGAATTGTAGAGTTCAGCACAACCCTCCAAGACTTAAAATATGCAGAAAAAGTTATCTTTATTCTATCCCTATTGAATTAATAAATATGTTCCCTGAAAAATCCCAAGTTGGATGTTCTAACTTTATTGAATAAGATTACCAGAATCTGACACTTGATGTGAGGCTTTTTATTTAGATATAAAATTATTTTATTTTAATTCCTGTAGTTAACATACAGTGTTATATTAGTTAGATATAAAATTATTTTCAATCTTCATGAAAACGATAGAAGGCAAGTTGCATTTATGTTGGAATAGTGGCTATAATTAATCTCTTACTATATGAGAAATATAACATACAGAGACCTTAATTGTTTTGTCATCTACAGAACATAGTTCTGGTGTACCATATTAATCATATTGTGACCTGGTAACTAGGAAATGAGAAGTACATTAGATGTTCTAATAAAACACATGAGTGTCAGAATTGTGAGATAAATCCTACAAATATTCAGAAGATGGCCTTATTGGTGAAGTGTTGAGAGGATCAGTGGTCTAAGCTTGCCCGAACATCCTCTCTCAGTGTATCCCTTCACACTAAGAAGGTTGCACAGTGCTCAGTAGGCGTCTTGGAATTTTTAAAGGCAGCATGCACTCCATTTGGGAATAATATGCAGATCAATTTATGGGATGACTCAGCAGACTGCCCAATTTCAACAGGATCTAAAAGGGAACTCTAAAACAGGCGAAGGCTGTGGCACAAATTTCTCTACCACTATCAAATATAATGGTGGTAGAGAATCTATGGCAGATATGGATGCTTGGCTTAGTCTTTGGCAAGACCAAATTGGGGAGTTTCAATAGAGACCCCTAATACTGTAAAGCAGGGTCATTCCTACTATAGCAAAGAACAAGCTGCCATTTAAAAAGTTGTTCTTGGCATGCTACTGGGCTCTGGTAGGAAATGAAAGATGTATCAGAACTGCTCATAACAAACTGGATAGGTCAGATCCACTAACTTTTAGGATCAGTAGATGCAGCAACAATCCAAGGTACAGTAAAAATTATTCAACTGGAATTAGGCATAGCAGAATTAGAGTGTGTAAGCAAGGCACACTAAAACATGACCTCCAAGGCCACAGAACCAACCTCTGGTGTAGTTCTCTTCCTAAACTCACACCACTGGACTCATGAAAGGATTCATTATAGATGACAAAACAAATCTGTGCTTGTTTTATAAATTAAATAAGTGTGAATAATAACAAAGAAATACTGAGACCATACCATAGCCCAATTATGAATTTGTGTTTCCCATCCCCCTAATCTTAGGATCTGTGGGATTAAAAGTTCTAGTTCCCACAAGAGCAAGTTTCTACCAGTGTGCAGAGAAGTGTTTTCACTAGCCACTAACTACAATTCACATGTAATCACTTTGGGTTCATTATGCAGTTTGAACAGAAGGCATAGAAAGGGATTCTCAACTGACTTAGTTAATTAACCCCAATCATACTTAGGAGCTAGGATTGCTACTACATATGGGGCATCGAGACTCATTTGTATAAACTCAAGAAATTCATTTTGGTATCTGTTGGTGCATCCATTCCTGGAGATAAGATGAATGGGCAACAGTAGCAACCATGGCTTAATAAAACTGTCAGGGCTTAAAAGCTTTAGGAATGAAGATCTGGGACATACACTCAGCAATGAAAGATAGTAATGATAAGTATCAGTGTGGAACTGAGAATGTTATGGCAACTGAGATTGTAGCTTATTGTTACATTAAATTTCCATAAATATTTTGGCTATCATCTTGAAGAGTTGGTAATGAAATGTATTTATTTTTTTTTTCTTAAGATTTTTTGAGAGAGAGAGAGAGACAGCAAAAGGGAGCATGAGTGGGGAGGAAAGGGAGAAAAGACTCCCTGCTGAGCAGGAGCTTGATGTGGGGCTCAATCCCAGGATCCCAAGATCATGAGCTGAGCTGAAGGCAGATTCTTAACTGAATGAGATACCCAGGCACCCCAGTAAAGACATGTATTTAAGAGTCATAAGTTTATCTAAGTTTGTAAAGGTTGGACTGTAGTAAATGCTCTGGTGCTTATCGTCACATCTTGGACCACTTATGCTTTAGCCACAAAGCTGGGGTTCTTTATTAGTTCATATTCCCTTTATGTTGATAGAGTCCTGTTTTAAGCACATATACCTTTCTCTTGACCCAAGGCCTTCCCCGACACCGTGGGAGATCAATTAGTTCAAGTAGGAATGCTGTAAAGGAGGTCTCAGCAGAATATATTTCCCCTGTCCACGTCAGTGTGAATGAGGATCACCTCATGCTTAATTTTTATTTTTCCTTGATCCTATTTTACTCTTCCTGCTCTCACTCCTAATTCTTGAGACCACTACCCAAGTAAATTATGTGCACCCAAATCTTCTGTCTCGGGTTCTCTTTTCAGAGTAATCCAAACTAAGATAGTCTTTGATCTAAAACTTTGGGTCTGTTCTTTCATGCCTCACATGCTCATTGCTATTGTACTTCTCAACCTCATTTGACCTAGAAATCAGACCATCTCTAGATCTTCAAAATAATTAACTGGATACCTAGTTGATGATTTTTATTTAGGTTTGGTTTGGTAAACTATTTTCTGTTGTGGTTTCTGCCTGTTTTTGTTTCCTGGCTCTGAATATAATTTTTCATATACATTTCTGGACATGATGAGGCACTGAACTTATTATCAGTTTGAATATTCTCCCATAATATTCTCATTCACTAAAGAAGAGTTACAGTTAATTACTCTAGAATGACCTTCATTTCCTAATCCCTCCACAAAGTTTTGAGGTTTTTACTTAGACCACTACTTCTTTGAAGTGTATTCTTCTGTAAGTACCAGCATAAATAGTTTTATTACCTCAGTTGGGAAATTGTGAACAATTTTTAAAACACAGATTTAAGGCTTATAGTCTTCTGAATTGTACTACCCTGATTTGATAGGTATGAATCCAAACTAGAGATGAAAAATAATTCTTCTGAGAGAGGGCATAAGACTTCAAACATCTGACACTGATAGGAGCACCAAAACACTAGTATACTTTTTAATTGTGGTCAAATATATATAGCATAAAAATTACCATTTTAATAATTTTTTAATTTTGTTTTTTGAATTATAATTAATGATGTTATATTAGTTTCAGGTGTACGATATATTTAACAGTTCTGTACATTGCACAGTGTTCACTATGGTAAGTGTAGTCACCATCTGTCACCATGTGACTTATTTTATAACTAGGAGCTTGTACCACTAATCCCTGTAACTATTTTATCCACCCTTCACCCATCTTTCCTCTAGCAACCACCAGTTCTCTCTTTTCCAGACTTTTTGTTTGTTCATTTTATTTTTTAGATTCCATGTATAAGTGAAATTATGCAGTACCAGTCTTTCTCTGACTTATTTCACTTAGCGTAACATGCTTTAGTTCCATCCATGTTGTCACAAATGGCAAGATATCATTCTTATTTAGGGCCGAATAATACTCCATTGTATATGTGTATATATATATATACACCACATCATCTTTTTTTAAGTTTTATTTATTCATTTGAGAGATAGAGAGAGGCAGAGAGAGAGAGAGAAGCAGAGTCCCTGTTGAGCTGGGAGCCCTACCTGGGGCTTGATCCCAGGACCTGGAGATCATGATTTGAGCTGTAGGCAGATGCTTAACCATCTGAGCCACCCAGGCATCCCCTATACCATATCACCTTTATCCACTCATCTACCCACGAACACTTGGGTTGCTCCCATATCTTGTCTATTGTAAATAATGCTGCTATAAACATAGGGGTGCACATATTTTTTTTCAAATTTGAGTTTGTGTTTTCTTTGGGTAAATGGCAGTAGTAGGATTACTGAATTATACGGTGTTTCTATTTTTAATTTTTGAGGTACCTGCCTACTGTTTTCCACAGTGGCTGCACCAACTTATATTTCCAACAACAGTGCACAAGAGTTCCTTTTTCTTCATATCCTCACTAAAACTTATTTCTTGTCTTTTTGATTTTAGTCATTCTGACAGATGATACCTGATACAATGATACCTCAATGAGGCTTTGATTTGCATTTCCCTGAAGCAAATGCCCTGTTAAACCCTCTTTCTGTTGTCCATCTATATTTCTTCTTTGGAAAAATGTCTATTTGGGCCCTCTGACCATTTTTAATCAGATTATTTTCGGGGTTTTGGTGTTGAGCTGTAAGTTCTTTATATAATTTGGGTACTAATTTCTTATTGGGTATATCATTAGCAAATATCTTCTCCCATTCAGTAGGTTGCCTCATCTTTCACAGATTGTTTCCTTTGCTATTCAAAAGCTTTTTTATTTTGGTACAGTCCCAATAATTTCCTTTTGCTTCTGTGTCTCTCATTCCAGGAAGACATATCTGATGTCAAAGAGATTACTGTTTATGTTTTCTTCTAGGAATTTTATGGTTTCACACCTCATTATAAGGCTTTTAATCCATTTTTAGTTTATTTTTGTATATGGTCTAAGAAAGTGGTCCAATTGTATTCTTTTGCATGAGCTCCATGCAAAAATTGTTTTACCAGCACCATTTGTTAAAGAGACATTTCCCCACTGTATGTTCTTGCCTCCTTTGTTATACATTAATTGACTATAAAAGTGGTCTGTTTCTGGGCCCTCTATTCTTTTTTACTGATCTGTATTTATTTATCTTTATTTTTCTGCAAGTACCATACTATTTTTTTACATTTAATATTTTATTTAAAATATACCTTTATAATGAATCCAGTCACCTTTCCCTGTTTTGAGCTCTCAATTTTTTTTGTAATTTTATTTTTTTCCGTGTTCCAAGATTCATTGTTTATGCACCACACCCAGTGCTTCATGCAATAGGTGCCCTCCTTAACACCCACCACCAGGCTCACCTAACCCCCACCCCTCTAAAACCCTGTTTCTCAGGGTCCACAGTCTCTCATGGTTTGTCTGTCCCTCCGATTCACCCCCACTCACTTCTCCTCTCCATCTCCCAATGTCCTCGGTGTTATTCCTTATGCTCCACAAGTAAGTGAAACCATATGATAATTACTATAGATTTTAATATATCTTGAAATCTGGGATTGTGATACCTACAGGTTTGTTCTTCTTTCTTAAGATTGCTTTAGCAATTTGAAGTATTTTGTGGTTCCATACAAATTTTAGTATGATTTGTTCTATTTCTGTGAGAAATGCTGATGGTACTTTGATGGGGATTCTGTTGAATCTATAGATTGCTTTGGGTATTATGGACATTTTAACAATATTCTTCCAGTCCATGAGCATAGAATATCTTTCTATTTATATTGTCTTTAATTTCTTTCTTCAGTGTTCTATAGTTTACAGAATACAAGTCTTTCACCAACTTGGTTAAGTTTAATCTTAAGTATTTTATTCCTTTTGGTTCAGTTGCCAATCAGATTGTTTTCTTAATTTATTTTTCTGCTACTTCATTATTAGTGTATAGAAATGCAACTGATTTCTGTGTATTCATTTTTTTTTTAAGATTTTATTTATTTCAGAGAGAGAGTGAGAGAGAGCATGAGAGGGGAGAAGGTCAGAGGGAGAAGCAGACTCCCCATGGAGCTGGGAGCCTGATGCGGGACTCGATCCCGGGACTCCAGGATCATGACCTGAGCTGAAGGCAGCCGCTTAACCAACTGAGCCACCCAGGCGCCCTGTGTATTCATTTTTTAGCCTACAATTTTACTGAATACATTTATCAGTTCTCATAGTTTTTTGGTGAAGTATAAAACTGTATCATCTGCAAACAGTGATAGTTTAACTTCTTCCTTACCAATTTGGATACATTTTATTTCTTCTTCTTGTGTAATTGCTATAGCTAGGACTTCCAGCACTAGGTTGAAATGAAGTAGAGAGAGTGGACATCTTGTTTTATTCCTGTTCTTAGAAGGAAAGTTCTCACTTTTTCACCTTTGTATATGACACTAGCTTTGGATTTTTTTCATATGTGGCCTTTATAATGTTAAGGTTATGTTTCCTCCAAACCCACCTTCTTGAAAGTTTTTGTCATGAATGTATGTTGAGTTTTGTCAGTTGCTTTTTCTGCATCTATTGATATGATCATATGATCATCTTTCTCCACATCCTCACCAACGCTTGTTGTTGCTTGTGTTTTTTACCTTAGCTGTTCTGACAGGCATGAGGTTATATTCCACTGTACTTTTGATTTGCATTTCCCTGATAATGAGTGATGTTGAGTATCTTTTCATCTGAATAAGCCATCTGAATGCCTTATTTGGAAAAATGTCTGTTTCATGTCCTCTGCCCATAGGAATGCAACAGATTTCTGTATATTGTTGTTGTATCCTGTGACTTCTTACTGAATTTGTTGATGCGTTCTAGCAGTTGTTTGGTGAAGTCTTTCAGGTATTCTATTAGTATTATGTCCTCTGCAAATAGTGAACCTTTTACTTCTTCCTTACTGATCTGGATACCTTTTCTTTTTGTTGTCTTATTACTCTGGCAAAGATTTCCAGTATTATTTTGCACAAAAGTGGTGAGAGTGGACATCCTTGTCTTGTTGTGATCTTGGGAAAAACTTTTTTCCCCATGAGGATGATGTTAGCAGTGGCTTTTTCATATACGACCTTCATTATGTTGCGGAATGTTCCTTCTAAACCTATTTTGTTGACAGTTTTAATCATGAATGTATGTTATACTTTGTCAAATGCTTTTTCTGCATCTGTTGAAATGATCATATATTTCTTATTCTTTCTCTTTATTGATATGATGTATCATGTTGATTGATTTGCAAATATTGAACCACACTTGCAACACAGGAATAAATCCCACTTGACTGTGATAAATGTTTTTTTTTTAATATATTGTTGAATTCAGTTTGCTAGTAAGTTGTGAGGATTTTCTCATCTATCTGTGTTCATCGGGGATATTGGCTTGTGGTTTTCTTTTTTAGTGGTATCTTTATCTTGTTTTGGTATTAGGGTGATTTGGCCTCATAGAATGATTTGGAAAGTTTTCCTTCCTTTTCCATTTTTTGGCATGATTTGAGAAGAATAGGTATAAACTCTTTTAGTGTTTGCTAGAATTTGCCTATGAAACCATCTGGTCCTGAACTTTTATTTTGGAGCTTTTGGTTACTGTTTCAATTTCATTCCAGGTAATTGATGTGTTCAAATTTTCTATTTCTGCCAGCTTTAGTTTTGGTAGTTTATATGTTTCTAGGAATTTATCCATTTCTTCTAAGTTGTCCAGTTTTTTGGTATATAGGTTTTCATAATATTCTGGTACAATTGTTTCTATTTCTGTGGTATTGGTTATTTCTCCTCTTTTATTTCTGATTTTGTTTATTTTGATCCTCTATTTGTGTGTGTGTGTGTGTGTGATACTCTGGCCAGAGGTTTATCAGTTTTATTTATTTTTTCCAAAGAACAAGCCCCTGCTTTCATTGTCCCATTCTAAAGTGGCTTTTGTTTTGTTTTATTTTAGTTTCTAAATCATTTATTTCTGCTCTAATCTTTATTATTTCCTTCCTTCTGATGAGTTGGGGTTTTATTTGCTCTTTTTCTAACTTCTTTAGGTGTAGGGTTAGGTCATTTATTTGAAATTTTTTCTTGCTTCTTGAGGTAGGCTTGTATTTCTATAAACTCCCCTTTTAGAACCACTTTTGCTGAAGCCCAAAGATTTTGGACCATTGCTTTTTCATTTTTATTTGTTTCCCTGTAATTTTTTCTTTCTTCTTTGATTTCTTGATTGACCCATTAATTGTGCATTAGCATATTGTTTAACTACCCATGTGTGTGCTCCTTCCAGATTTTTTCTTGTTGTTGATTTCTACTTTCATAGTGTTGTGGTTGGAATAAGATGCCTGGTATGTCTTCAGTTTTTTTAATTTGTTAGGACTTGGTTTGTGGCCTAATATGTGATCTATTCTGGATAATTTTCCATGTGCACTTGAAAAGGATGTGTATTCTGCTGTTTTAGGATGGAATGTTCTGAATATGTCTGTTAAATCCATCTGGGCCAGTGTGTCTTTCAAACCCATGCTTTCTTTATTTATTTTCTGTTTGGATGATCTGTCCATCAGTATAATTGGGGTGCTAAAATTCCATACTATTATTGTATTACTATCAATTATTCATTTGTAGTTTGCTGTTTTATGTATTTGGGTGCTCAAATATTGTGTGCATAAGTATGTACAATTGTTTTATCCTTCTGTTGGATTGTCCCCTTTATTATTGTGTAGTGTCCTTTTTTGTTTCTTATTACAGTCTTTGTTTTAAAGTCTATGTTGTCTAAGGGTGCCTTGGTGGCTCAGTCAGTTAAGTCTCTGACTTTTTTTTTTTTTAGATTTTATTTATTTATTTCACAGATAGAGATCACAAGTAGGCAGAGGCAGGCAGAGAGAGAAAGGGAAACAGGCTCCCTGCTGAGCAGAGAGCTTGATGCAGGACTCAATCCCAGGACCCTGGGATCATGACCTGAGCCGATGGCAGAGGCTTTAACCCACTGAGCCACGCAGGTGTCCCAAGTTTCCAACTCTTGATTTCAGCTCACGTCATGGTCTCACTGTCCTGAGATCCAGCTGCACACTGGGCTCCATCCTGAGCATGGAGACTGCTTAAGATTCTATCACTATGTCTCTAACCTCCCCACTCATGTACACTCTCTCACTCTCTCTCTCAAATGAATCTTTTAAAATTGAAATCTATTTTGTCTAATATAAATATAACTACCCCAGCTTTCCTTTGACCCATTTGCATGAAAATGTTTCTCTGTCCCCTCATTTTCCATCTGCAAGTATCTTTTGATCTGAAATGAGTCTCTTGGAAGCAGGATATAGATGGGTACTTTTTTTTTCTTATCCACTCCATCACCCTGTGTCTTTTGATTGTAACATTTAGTCTATCTACTTTCAAAATAAATTATTTATATGTATTGCCATTTTGTTACTTTTTTGTGGTTTCTATAATTTTTCTCTAATCCTTTTCTTTTTTTCATGCTTTGTTGGCTTTTAAAAAAAATTTATTTATTTATTTATTTATTTAAGAAAGAGAGAGAAGGTGAGTGAGAGGGAGAGAGCATCTGAAGCAAACTACCTGATGAGCAGAGAGCCTGACAGAGGATTCGATCCCACATCTGTGAGATCATGACCTGAACTGAAACCAAGAGTTGAATGCTTAACTGACTGAGCCACCCAGGTGCCACAAGTTTGTTGGCTTTCCTTAGCAATATACTTTCTCTTTAATCTTTGTATATGTATTACTTGTTGTTGTTTTTTTTTGTGTGTGTGGTTGCCATCAGGTTTGTATACATCATCTTCTGCATATAGTGGTCTGTATGAAGTTGATTGTTTCTTCCATCCAAGTACTAACCAGGCCTGACCCTGCTTAGCTTCCAAGATCAGACGATATCGGGCGCATTCAGGGTGGTATGGCCATGGACTAAAGTTGATATCTTCTTAAGTTTGAACCCATTCTTTACCCCTCTCCCCTCCCTGTTTGAGGTATATATTGTCATATTTTATGTTCTCTTATTTTCTGAATCCCTTGACTGACTTTTATAGAAATTTATTTTTACTGCTTTTATTGTTTTTTTGCTGTTTTGTTTTGACTTTTCATACTCTCATTATGGTCTTTGCTTTTCAATCAAACATTCCCCTTTAATATTTCTTATGGGGGGGCACCTGGGTGGCTCAGTGGGTTAAAGCCTCTGCCTTTGGCTCAGGTCATGATCCCAGAGTCCTGGGATCAAGCCCCACATCCGGCTCTCTGCTCAGAACCCCACCCCCTCTCTCTGCCTGCCTCTCTGCCTACTTGTGATCTCTTTCTGTCAAATAAATACATAAAATCTTTAAAAGAAATATTTCTTATTGGGCTGGCTTAGTGTTCATGGGCTCCTTTAGTTTTTGTTTGAGAAGCTCTTTATTTCTCATTCTCTTCTGAATGATAGTTTTGCTGGATAAAGTATTATCTGCAGATTTTTTTCCTTCCAGCACTTGGAATATGATATGCCACTCTCTTCTGGCCTGCAAAGGTTCTGCTGAAAAGTCTGCTGATAGACTTATGGGTTTTTTTCCCCTTGTATGTAACTGTTTTATTTTGTTTGCTGCTTTTAAATTTTTTTCCTTATCACTCCTTTCCTGCCATTTTAATTATCATGTGTGTTGGTATGAGCTTCTTTTGGTTGGATTTTTTTTTGGGAGGGGGGATTTCTGTGCTTACTGGATCTGAATATATTGCCTTCCAGAGATTAGAGAAGTTTTCAGCTATTATTTTTTCAGATAAATTTTCTGTCCCCTTAACTCTCTCCCCCTTTTTCTGAGATCCATATAATGCAAATATTGTTATGCTTGATGGAGTCACTGAATTCCCCAAGACTATTCTCAACTGCATATTTTCTTTCCCCCTTTGCTCAGCTTGGTCACTTTCCATTAGTGTTATCTAAGTAGTTCATTTGATCTGTTTCATCTAGCCTGTTATTTATTCCTTCGAATATATTTCTAATGTAATTTATTGTGTTCTTGATCTTTGATTGGTTCTTTTTTATCTCTGTTTTTGTTTTGTTTGTTTTTTTTTAAAGATTCTATTCACTTATTTGATGGACAAAGATCACAGGTAGGCAGAGAGGCAGGCAGAGAGAGAGGAAGGGAAGCAGGCTCCTCGTTGAGCAGAGAGCCTGATGCGGGGCTCGATCCCAGGACCCTGAGATCATGACCTGAGCCGAAGGCAGAGGCTTTAACCCACTGAGCCACCCAGGTGCCCCTTTTATCTCTGTTTTAAGAGTCTCACTGATGTCCTTCACTTTTTCCTCAAGTCCAGTGAATTTCTTTAGGATCATTACTTTAAATTCCCTATCATACTTATTATTTACGAACATTTTGCTTAAGTCTCTTGCTGTGTGGTTTAGTCGTATTCTTCCATTTGGGAAATGTTTCTCTGTTTCCTCATTTTATCTAACTCCATGCCTGTTTCTGTTTGTTAGGAAAGTCAATTACTTCTCATGCTCTTAATGATAATAGCCTTGTAAAGAACAGGTCTTGTAGCACCCTCCATTGCAGTGTCCCCTGTTCCTTGATGCCTGGTATTTCATGGAATGTCTCTTGTGTGTATGCTGTGCTATTGAGTCTTGGCCTCTTTTTCCTTCAGTGTAGTTGCCTGCAGAGGGTCTCTTTGCCTATGGTGGGCAGTGCTTGGTCCCCAACAGAGGTGGGATGCACTTTAATAAGGTGTGCAGTGGTCTGCTTGTGAAGTGAGACCTGCCCCTGCTGCTGCTGGAACTGAGGTCCCACAAAATATGCAGGGTTGGGAGATATGGCATCGTCAGGGTTTGGGGCAGTCTTCCTGGCAAGGGACCCATAGCACAAGTACTAAGGCTAGTGTAACTGGGAAGGCAGGTCCACTGGTGCATACAGGAGAGGGGCAGTGGCAGGGCTTGGTGGGGTCAAGTTAGGTAACGAGAGTTTGCTGCTACACTGGCTCGCACAGGTGGCTATTGTTCATACTGGTGAATGTTGGAAAGAAAAGGCACTTGCCAGCTCCTTTGTTCCTGGAGGGGTCTCTCAGTGATTCCTGTCTCTACAGGGCTATTCTCAGAGATGAGGAAATCACTCTTCCTCCCCACTTTATCTCCTTGTTTTTCAAAGTGCTGGTTCAAAGCTGTATCTGCAAGGGCTCTTTGTGGTACTTTTTTTTTTAAATTACATGTACATCATATTTTATTTAAAATGACAATGCACTTTTTTTTGCCATTTTTTAAATTTAAACATATAATGTAACCCCACCATCCACTCCCAACACCCTCCCCTCCACCCCCCTCGGTTTGTTTTATGACATTAAGAGTCTCTTTTGGTTTGTCTCCCTCCTGATCCCATCCTGTTTCATTTATTCTTTTCCTATGCCCTTAACCCCCACCCCCATTGCATCTCCACTTCCTCATATCAGAGAGATCATATGATAGTTGTCTTTCTCTGATTGACTTATTTCACTAAGCATAATACCCTCTAGTTTCATCCATGTCTTCGCAAATGGCAAGATTTCATTTTTGATGGCTGCATAGTATTCCATTGTGTGTGTGTGTGTGTGTGTGTGTGTGTGTGTGTGTGTGTATACCACCTCTTCTTTATCCATTCATCTGTTGATGGACATCTAGGTTCTTTCCATAGTTTGGCTATTGTGGATTGCTGCTATAAACATTCAGGTGCACATGCCCCTTCGGATCACTACGTTTGTATCTTTAGGGTAAATATCCAGTAGTGCAATTGCTAGGTCATAAGGTAGCTCTGTTTTCAATTTTTTGAGGAACTTCCATGCTGTTTTCCAGAGTGGTTGCACCAGCTTGCATTCCCACCAACAGTGTAGGAGGGTTCCCCTTTCTCCACATCCTCGCCAGCATCTGTCATTTCCTGACTTGTTCATTTTAGCCATTCTGACTAGTGTGAGGCGGTATCTCATTGTGGTTTTGATTTGTATTTCCCTGATGCCCAGTGATGTGGAGCACTTTTTCATGTGTCTGTTGGCCATCTAGATGTCTTCTTTTGCAGAAATGTCTGTTCATGTCCTCTGCCTATTTCGTGATTGGATTATTCTTTGGGTGTTGAGTTTGCTAAGCTCCTTATAGATTTTGGATACTAGCCCTTTATCTGATATGTCATTTGCAAATATCTTCTCCCATTCTGTCAGTTGTCTTTTGGTTTTGTTGACTGTTTCTTTTGCTGTGCAAAAGCTTTTGATCTTGATTAAGTCCTAATAGTTCATTTTTTCCCTTGCTTCCCTTGCCTTTGACGTTGCTCCTAGGAAGAAATTGCTGCAGCTGAGGCCAAAGAGGTTGCTGCCTGTGTTCTCCTCAAGGATTTTGAGGGATTCCTTTCTCACATTGAGGTCCTTCATCAATTTTGAGTCTATTTTCATGTGTGGTGTAAGGAAATGGTCCAATTTCATTTTTCTTCATGTGGCTGTCCAGTTTTCCCAACACCATTTGTTGAAGAGGCTGTCTTTTTTCCATTGGATATTCTTTCCTGCTTTGTTGAAGATTAGTTGGCCATAGAGTTGAGGGTCCGTTTCTGGGCTCTCTATTCTGTTCCATTCATCTTTGTGTCTGTTTTTGTGCCAGTACCATACTGTCTTGATGATGACAGCTTTGTAATAGAGCTTGAAGTCTGGAATTGTGATGCCGGCAACTTTGGCTTTCTTTTTCAATATTCCTTTGGCTATTCGAGGTCTTTTCTGGTTCCATATAAATTTTAGGATTATTTGTTCCATTTCTTTGAAAAAAAATGGATGGGATTTTGATAGGCATTGCATTAAATGTGTAGATAACTTTAGGTAGCAAAGACATTTTCACAATATTTATTCTTCCAATCCATGAGCATGGAACATTTTTCTATTTCTTTGTGTCTTCCTCAATTTCTTTCATGAGTACTTTATAGTTTTCTGAGTATAGATTCTTTGCTTCTTTGGTTAGGTTTATTCCTAGGTATCTTATGGTTTTGGGTGTAATTGTAAATGGGATTGACTCCTTAATTTCTCTTTCTTCTGTCTTGTTGTTGGTGTAAAGAAATGCAACTGATTTCTGTGCATTGATTTTATATCCTGACACTTTACTGAATTCCTGTACAAGCTCTAGCAGTTTTGGAGTGGAGTCTTTTGGGTTTTCCACATATAGTATCATATCATCTGCAAAGAGTGATAGTTTGACTTCTTCTTTGCCGATTTGCATACCTTTAATTTCTTTCTGTTGTCTGATTGCTGAGGCTAGGACTTCTAGTATTATGTTGAATAGCAGTGGTGATAACAGACATCCTTGCTGTGTTCCTGACCTTAGCAGAAAAGCTCTCAATTTTTCTCCATTGAGAATGATATTTGCGGTGGGTTTTTCATAGATGGCTTTGATAATATTGAGGTATGTGCCCTCTATCCCTACACTTTGAAGAGTTTTGATTAGGAAGGGATACTGTACTTTGTCAAATGCTTTTTCAGCATCTATTGAGAATATCATATGGTTCTTGTTCTTTCTTTTGTTAATGTATTGTATCACATTGGTTGATTTGTGGATGTTGAACCAACCTTGCTGCCCTGGAATAAATCCCACTTGGCCGTGGTGAATAATCCTTTTAATGTACTGTTGGATCCTATTGGCTAGTATTTTGGTGAGAATTTTCGCATCTGTGTTCATCAAGGATATTGGTCTGTAATTCTCTTTTTTGATGGGATCCTTGTCTGGTTTTGGGGTCAAGGTGATGCTGGCCTCATAAAATGAGTTTGGAAGTTTTCCTTCCATTTCTATTTTTTGGAATGGTACTTTGTTTTTAAGGGTGGGGATTCTGCTTTCTAAAGCCCTCTGGGCTCTCCCACAGCTGAGCCCACAGCTTTTTAAAATTCTGTGCTTTAAGTCCTACTAGTTGTAAGAACTCACAAAAATCAATCCATCTCTCTTTCAAAGGCAAATGTTATGAGAATTGGTTTTCCCCACTCATGAGCTCCCTAATGTCTGTTTTTCACCCTTTTCCATACCACTGGCTCCCATCCCACCACAGATGACCATGGTCCATTTTGCTCCCAGTCTATGTTTTCATCCTTCCTACCTTCTTCATTGTGGCTTCTTCTCTACTTTTAGTTGTGGAATTAATTCCACCAATCTTCATATTGTTTTCTGTTTTTTTTATGCTGATGTGAGTGGTACCTAGTTGTATCCATGGGACCAAGTGAGTTCAGGGTCCTCCTACTCTGCCATCTTCCCAGCCAAACTTCAGGCCTTTTTCTTGCAATGGATTTCCAGTCTCATGTCATTGTGTTTGGAAAAAATGCTTGATAAGGTTTCAGTCCTCATAAAGTTATTGAGACTTATTTTGTGGCCTAAAATGCAATCTGTTCTGGAAAATGCTTCATGTGCAGTGGGAAGAATCTGTATTCTACTCTTTCTGGATGGAATGTACTGAATATATGTTAGGTCCATCAGGTCTAATGTGCCATTCAAAGAACTGTTTTCTTGTTGATTTTCTGCCTGAATGATCTATCCCTTCATTTAAATGGAATGTTAAAGTCCCTTAATATTATGGTATTACTCTTAATTTTCTCCTTTATATCTGTCAATCCTTGCTTTATATATTAACAGTGCTTCTATGTTGGGTGCATAGATATTTACAATTGTTATATTCTTTTGTTGGATCGTCATTATGTAATGTCCTTATCTCTTGTTACAATCTTTGTTTTAAAGTCCATTTATCTGATATAAGTATTGCTACCCCAGCTTTCTTCTTCCATTTGCATGGTAAATGTTTTCCTATCCCTTCACTTTCATTTGGCATGTGTTTTTAGATCTGAAGTGTCTCTTTTTTTTTTTTTTAATATTTTATTTATTTATTTGTCAGAGAGAAGGAGAGAGAGAGAGTGAGCACACAAGCAGGCAGAGAGGCAGGCAGAGGCTGAGAGAGAAGCAGGCTCCCCGCCGAGCAAGGAGCCCATGCGGGACTCAATCCCAGGACCCTGGGATCATGACCCGAGCCGAAGGCAGCGGCTTAACCCACTGAGCCACCCAGGTGTCCCTGAAGTGTCTCTTGTAGGTACCATAAAGATGGTACTTGCTTTTTTATCCATTCAATCACCCTATGTCTTTTGATTGGACCATTTAGTTCATTTACATTTAAAGTGATTATTGATAGGTATGTGTTTATTACCATTTGGTTACTTGTTTTATATTTGGCTTTGTAGTTTTCTGATCCTTTTTGCTTTTCTTGCTTTCTTCCTTTGTGGTTTAATGGCTTTTAGTGTTTTTAATTTTTAATTTTAATTTAATGGCTCTTTAGTGTTATGCTTATATTCCTTTGTCTTTACTTTTTTGTGTACCAATTATAGCTTTTATAAAAAATTTGTGATTATCATTAGGTTCATATATAACATCTTATGTATATAGCAGTCCATATAAATTGATAGCTACTTAAGTTTGAACTCATTCTATAAGCACTAAATTTTTATCCCCCCCGTATGCACATTTTTGTTGAATTTCTTTTTCTTGTTTATTGACCATTGTATCACATCTTTGAATAAATGTTTATTTATCTTTTTTGCCCATTCTTTAATGGGCAAAGGTTGATTGATTTTTAGTGTTGAATTGAAAGATTTTTATATAGTCTATTTTTTAATTTAAATTCAATTAGCCAACATATAGTACATCATTAATTTTTGATGTAGTGTTCAGTGATTCATCAGTTACATATAATACCCAGTGCTCATCAGATTATTAACCACTTATTAGATACATAATTTGCAAATATTTTCTCCCATTATGTGGGTTGCCCTTTTAGTTTGTGTCTTTCAATGCACATAGTTTTGGGGAGGATTTTTTTTTTTTTGAAGTTTGATGTCCAATTTATGTTTTGTTTCCTATGCTCTTGGTGTCAGATTTGCAAAGTCATTGCAAAAGCTAATGTCATTAATATTTTCCCCTATGCTTTCTTGCAAGATTTTATAGTTTAGGTTTCATGTTAGGATCGTCAATCGATTTTGAGTTAGTTTTTGTATAAGGTATATGATAAAGTTCCCACTTCATTCTTTTCATAGGAATATCCATTTTTTTTCCAGCACCATGTGTTGGAAAAAAACTATCTTTCCCCCCACTTAATAGTCTTGGCACTCTTGTCACAAATCATTTGACCATATGTGTGAGGGTTTATATCTGAGCTCTCTATTCCTTTGGTTCATGTGTCTGTCTTTATGCCAGTATGGCACTATTTTTATTGCTATAGCTTTGTAATAACTTTTACAATCAGGGAATGTGAAGCCCCTGACTTTGTTAATTTCAAGAATGTTTTGGCTACTTAAGGGTCCTTTGATATTCTATATAAGTTTTAGGGAGGGTTTTTCTCTTTCTGCAAAAAAAAGCCTGTTGGGATTTTGATAGGAAGTGCATTGTGTCTGTAGATCACCATGGGTAATATCAACACTGTAACAGCATTAAGTCCTCTAAGCCATGAACATTGGGTGTCTTTCCACTTATTTATGGATTCTTCAATTACTTTCAGTGATGTGTAGTTTTCTCTGTACAAGTCTTTTGTCTCCTTAGTTAAATTTATTAATGAATATTTTATTCTTTTTTATCTTATTGTAAATGGAATTTTTTTTAAATTTCCTTTTTTGAGGGGCACCTGGGTGGCTCAGTGGGTTAAAGCCTCTGCCTTTGGCTCAGGTCATGATCTCAGGGTCCTGAGATCAAGCCCCACATTGGGCTCTCTGCTCAGCAGGGAGCCTGCTTCCCTTCCTCTCTCTCTGCCTGCCTCTCTGCCTACTTGTGATCTCTGTCTGTCAAATATATAAATAAAATCTTTTAAAAAAATTTCCTTTTTTGAATTGTTCTTTGTTAGTATCTATAAAAGCAACTAAATTTTGTGTGTTTTGTAGTATGCAACTCTGCTAAATTTGATTAATAGTTGCAAAAGATTTGTAGTATTTAGGGTTTTCTACATGTAAGAACATGTCACCTGCAAACACAGGTAATTTTACTTCGTTTCTAATTTGGATGCTTTTTATTTTTCTTGCCTAATTTCTCAAAGAATGGATTTAAATGGACATCCTTGTCATTTTTCCTGATCTTAGGGAGAAGCTTTCAGTCTTTCATCATTGGTAAGATGTTAGCTATGGGTTTTTCACACCAGCTGTTTAACATCTTGAGGTAATTTCCTTCTATTCCAAGATCTTTTATTGTTTTTATTATGAAAAAGTATTGAATTTTGTCCTTTTTTTCATCAACTAAGATAATTGATTTTTCCCCCTTCATTCTGTTAATGTGCTGCATCACAATCATTATCTTTGTATGCTAAAACATCCTTGCACACCTAGAATAAATTCCACTTGGTTATGTTATGTGACCCTTTTAATGTGCTGTTAAATTCCTTTTCCTAGAGTTTTGTTGATGAATTTGGCATCAACATTCATCAGGGATATTGGTCTGTAGTTTTCTTGTAGTATCTTTGTGTGGCTTTGGTATCAGAACAATTCTGGCCTCATAGAAGGAGTATAAAAGTGTTCCCTCCTTTTAAATTTTTGATAAGAGTTTGAAGAGGATTGGTTTTACATCTTAGAATGTTTGTTAGAATTCACCAGTGAAGCCATCTGACCCTGAGCTTTACTTTGTTGGGAGAGTTTTGATTATTGATTCAATCTCCTTACTAGTTATGCATCTGTTCATATTTTCCTTTTCTTCATGATTCAGTATTTTTAGGTTGTATATTTCTATGATCTCAGCCATTTCATTTAGGTTATGCATTTTGTTGTTGAAGAGCTATTCATAGTACTTCCTTATAATTCTTTTTATTCCTGTAAAATCAATAGAGATGACCCTTTTCATTTATGATTCAATTTTTTATTTTTTTGTCAACCTAGCTAAAAGTTAGTCAATTTGATTTTTTGTTTTAAAAGACTCTTGGTTTTCATTTTTCTCCTTATATCTGACCTAATCTTTATTATTTCCTTTCTTCTATTAGCTTTGAATTTAGCTTTTTTTCCCCCTAGTTCCTTGAGATGTTAATTTAGGTTGTTGATCTAAGACTTTATTTTACTGAAATTATTTACAACTATAAATTTATACTTTAGCACTGTCTTCACTTCATACCATAAGTTTTGGTGTGTTTTTTTTATCTCAAGATATTTCTGAATTTCCCTTGTGATATTTTTTCTTTGACAAATTGGTTGTTTGTGTTTAATTTCCACATTTCCATATTTGATGATTTTTTTGTATTCTTTCTCTTACTCTAGTTTCATTCCATTGTGATCAGAAAAGCTACTTTGTATAGTTTCAGGCTTCTAAAATTGATTAAAATTATTTGCTAAACATGTGGTCTATCCTGGAGAATGTTTCGTGTGTACTTCAGAATAACATGTATTCTTTGGTTGGGTGGGATGTTCTGCAAATGTCTGTTGTTAGGTCCAAGTGGTCTATAGTGTTCTTCAGGTTTTCTATTTCCTTATAGATTATCTGCTTGTCTGTCCTATGCATTCTTAAATGAGGTTGCCTATTATTCTGAAGATTTTTCTTCAATCCAGTCAATGCTTGTCTTATATATTTAGGAGTTTTGATGTTTGGTGCAAAGATGTTTGTAATCACATCTCTCTGGTGCATTGACATTTAAATTATGTAGTGCCCTTTTTGTATCTAATAACAGCTTTGAATTAATGCATATTTTGTTTGATATTAGAATAGCCATCCATCCTGCTGTCTTTGGGTTGTTCTTTATATGGATTTTTTCCCCATCTTTTTACTTTCAACCTATATGTTTGCTTAGATCTAATGTGAGTCACTCATAGACAATATGTAGATGGTAATTTGGAAAAACAAAACAAAACAAAACACCAGGGCTTTTTTCCAGCCTTTATTGACTGGCTCTGTGAAGGAAATCAACATGGCATGAAGGCTTGTGGTCTTCTCAAGTCTTTCTAAGCATACCTGTTCCCTGGGACTGTGTGTGTGCATTCCCCACACCCCATCCCAAGCCTTCCCTCTACATGGCAGCTTTCAAGATCTTAGATGTTCTATTGTATTCCTCTGTTCATACTCTCTCACCTCCAGGAACCCACGGGTCTGGAGCCTCCCTGAAGCTCTTACATGCAGTAGTGACTGCCACTGCTTTCAGTGGTCTTCCACCTGATATCCAAACTATGCCACCATTTCCACCTGAGCTAGAAGTGAGGCAAAACAGAAACCAGTTCCTCAGGAAGACCCAGATGGACCAGAGCACTTCAAACAAGTTCCAATCCTTCCCTTCCATTGTATGGGAAGAACCAAGAACTGGAGAGTTTTCCCCTGATCATGATGTGCCAGGAAGAGGCAGGGCATGAGTGAGCAATAACACCCCCAAATTTCTTTCCATACTGATTGTGACTTCATCTTGTTTAGACATTTGTTTGGTTGCTGAAAATCCTTAATTGGTTTCTAGGGTTCTAGAAACAAAGATACTGCAGTCGGTGTATTGTTACTTTGTATTTTCATGGAGGAACAAGGGCCTGGAGTATTCTAGTCCACCATGTTGCTGATAGCACTCCTCAGCACTATTTTTCTAAATATCATTATTCACAGCCTCCTGTAGTTAATTTACTTCCTCTCATTACCTTTAAAAATCTACAAGTGAAGAGGAAGTACCAACCTCTTTGACTTGGTTAATATGTAATGACACAGCAATAAAAATCAAATGACTAAAATCTATTACCAGCAAATTTAGGGACTCTAGTTTATCAAGTCACAGCATTTCTGAGTGCTTATTTTGCTGGATGATTCAGCCATATACAGTATTTTATAGATCTTTATACTTAAAGTGTCTGGAAGGTGCCATATTACTGATGGTCAAAAATTGATGACCATATGATGACACCTATATATGCTATTTCTCCATGAGCTAAAACTATAATCCAGTTGTTTATAAAAGTTGACTTCTAAAAATAAAGTTGACTTCATATTCTTGAATATTTAGTGAAAAGAAACTACAGATCTGTAGATAATCTATGATTCCCTGGATTGTTTAGGTCCTTAGAGAATATAAAGACTTTGTCTTTTGAACCATCAATCTTAGCAGGGAGACAAAGGAAATTGAGATTTATTTCATTTCCCCCCCATTAGGAACATTCATCTTTATGCATCCCCAAATGCTACTTCTGTAGAAAATAATCCAAGTAACTCCATTTACTTGGGATTAATTACCAACTGCATTTTCTCAAATATACAATACATTCAGCTTTTTATCTAACCCATGTTTATCCTTTGTAGATAATTGTTTTCTGACTCTCTAATCTTCCTGCATATATTATATACTTTAATCATTCTCTTGCCCCAAATCTAGTTATTCAAGAAATAACTGCAGTTCCTTCTTATAGCTCTATCACATTTGTCCCACCTAACTAACTTCAGTCCTGTCAGCCTTTATATTCCCACATATTATCAGGTATATCTTATGAAGGCACTGCTTTGTCTGTATCACCATCCCATTTAAAACTCCATACTACCTATTGGATAATGGTCACACTCCTTCATTACCCTCTACAGTTTAGTCTCATACCCCATCTCCACATTGATTTCCCACTAGTCCCCACCATGACACTCATATTACCTGCAACTGCACTTGTTGCCAGACCTTGAAGTATGCTATTCTTTTTCTTTGAATGCCCACCCCAGTCATCCCCTTAACAAAATTTATTAATTTATATCTTTCACTCATTTAGGATATATTTACTGTTTATTTACTCATTTCTAATTCCAACCTCCTCTATTAATCCTCCCCCAAATAATTCAGTCCTTAATGTGTTCTGACTTCTTTAGTCTTACAGAGTAGTTAGACTTTATCACACTCATTTGGCACATTGAACTTTTTCAGCATATTTACTTACCTCTTTTCTGTCTATATCATTTCAACTAGACTTATGTTTCTTAAGGACAGGAAACAAACAATAGGCCTTTTCATTATTGTAGTGCTCTCAGCAGAGTGTCTATATTTAATTATCTTTCTGAGTAGTTATTCTCTTTGATCACAAGAACAATAGTGGATAGTGTTAAAAAGCAAGGATTGATTTCCAGAAAACACACATAAATGTTGTTCATAAGTATGTACTAAAACATTTAAAATTTATAGAGCAAATTCAAAGGCATTTTCTATATGCTCCTCTGATCCCTGCTGAATATGTTTTATAATTTCTCAAGGAGTTTATAAGTTCCTTGGCTGGTCTGAAGATTACTTAATTCCTGCAGCCCATTAAATCATAGAATAATGCACAAACCCAGAGAATTATGCCATACTCAAGTGTTAATAAGGAAGGCTGCCAATAAGTTCACTGGGTGGTATGTTAAGCTTAGGACCTGGCTTCAAAAAGTCATTCCATAAATATCTGAAAGAATTAATGTCAGTGAATGTCTCTCTCAATGTATGTGCAAATTGAGGGGGCAGTCTAATTGAAATAGTTGTGTAGTAGTATTGAAAATTCATCTACAACGTTCATGGGGAGTCTTCTCCTTGATAGATCATTCTGAGTCCAGATGAGGAATAAAGCCATGTCTTAATATAATGTTGACTAAGCTGCTCTCTTTCTCCAACTCCTAGATCTCTTCTCTTAGAGACCTTTCACCTAAACTAACATAGCCTTGGGGTCTATGACTCCCACCACATTATCATATTGCTAAGGAACACACCTTATTTTACCAGAAGTCTTCTGGAGACATACTGTAACATGCTAACCTATAGGGACAAGTCAAATGATAGTAGTTTTGAGCACTCAGATGAACATTTGGGGACATTTTCTCCTCAAGCCATAGCTGAAAGACTACAGCCCACTCCTCCTAAGTAATGGGAGAGGGGCCTTCTTTTCACAGTTGAGAGGAAATATTTTGAAATTAATGAGGATCTTAAGAATTTTTTTTATTCAGTTTCTGAGAACACATTATCTTTCTTAAGTGCAGCCCAGGGTTGAACACGGCCCAGATAAGTCTAACACATGACTTCATCATTTTTAGATTGTTTGAAAGTGAATAAAAACAAATGGAAAAACATGAAATAAATCAAAAGCAATTTCTGGACTCCAAAGATGACCTGGAGATACCACCAATTTTATCCCCAATCTCTAAAAACAGAAAGCATTTTTAACCAGTTTTCAAGAAGATGCTCAAAATTTTATTAAGTATGCATTTTTTTTAAAGATTTTATTTATTTTATTAGAGAGAGAGAGAGTGAGCACAGGCAGACAGAGTGGCAGGCAGAGGCAGAGGGAGAAGCAGGCTCCCTGACGAGCAAGGAGCCCGATGTGGGACTCAATCCCAGGACACTGGAGTCATGACCTGAGCCGAAGGCAGCTGCTCAACCAACTAAGCCACCCAGGCGTCCCTTAAGTATGCATTTTAAAAAAAGAAGCATCTGTCAGATTTCCAGATTATATGTGTTTATTTTGAGTTAGTGGATACAATGGCATATTAGATACCAGCACTCCAAGCTACACCTATGTATTTCCCTCTAAACCTTCACACATCATCAGTTTCCATTCTTCTATCATTCCACCATTGGGTCTCCTATTTCTAGCAAAATCATAGTTCAAATGTTTTTAAAGTAAAATATGGATCACCATATATTGTGCTTCCAGTGTCCCCAGAAGGATTATAATTATCTCAAATAAGTGTTTATTTTCAGTAAAGGGGGGAAAATTGAAAATATGAGCACTAGTAATGGCACTACTACGAGAGAAAGAATAGAATACAGATTAAAAGAAACATTTTGACTGGATGAATTAGTTTTCTCCTTAGTAAAAAATCCACTTAATATCATGGATAGGACTTCAAAGTTAAATTGTTCAATTTGTGGGCCACACACTTCAGCATATTGGCTAGTACATTTTTGCACTGAAACAGAAGCAATACAAGCTTTATGTTCTACCATTACACTTCCAGATTTTTCACTTATTAAGATACCTGCCAACCTAATGATTCTTGCATGCATTAGTTTGCTTTTGTAAAATTAAGTTTATTTTCCCCATCCCTCCCACTCCCATAAACATTGCAATGTGAACTCTTTGCCCAATTTTATGAGAATGTTGCAAAGGACAGTTCTGTACCACCTCAGGACAGGCATTCCCTGTTCCCTCCCCAGCTACTGATGAATCAGTAGTATGGATCACATCTCATCTCACATGCAAACAGACTCTGCTCCCTTAATTTCCCCATGCCAGAGGCATATGAGTCGGCAGGTATGCATACAAAAATGGAATTAAAAAGAAAAGGAAAAGAAAAAAAAAAAAAGCTTTCTTATTAAAGCCTATCGTCCTAGAATGAATCCATTGCCTTGAATTCACTTAAAGCCTGTACAGGCGAAATGTGTTTCTTCTGGGAACCTCGTCTAACTCGTGTCTGGAATTCTTCAGGCTTTTCTCTCTTCACAAGGGGCTTCTTCTCTGGGGCCTTCATCTTCCAAGACACAACTGGTGAGTTGACAGCTGCTGTTCCATAGACCTTCTGGTATTTGGTTGAGGCCACATAGGATGCTTTCACCGTGAGGACAACAGCATTCATCAGGTTTTTAGCTGCCTGGATGAGTGATGTGGCACTGTCCAGCTAGAGCAGGAAGAGGAGAGAGATACACCTGGGTTAGTAACAGCACAGCATTCAACAAGATGGTGGTGTAACTTCATAGTTCAGTGTTGTGCAAAAATAGAGCAAAATTATTACATGGTAATGTGAACAAGTTACATAGCAGTCACTCTCTTCTATCCTTAATCCCAAGGTAAAAGTAAAAAAAGAGGATACTCTAAGGCATAGCTTTCTAAAACTCTAATACCTCTAAAGACCAAGCTCTTTTTAGCATGTAAGGGTTCTAATGTAACACAAGTTTTTCAAAGTGGAACATCTCATGTTGTTACATTAGACTGTTTGGTAAGGCTGAGAATAACTCAACGCTTAAAAGCCATTTGGCAGGCACTGTACGATAAAAAAGTACAGAGTTATATCTCAATTTTATAGCTCTACCCCTGGAAATATAGACAGTTTCTCCATCCTGAGCTCAGGTATGATAAGAATGCATGCAGCTAAGCAGAGAAACACACCCATGGTGCACTGCCTTTTATTGAGGTGTTCATTGGACTTGAATATCTATTTAATTTTTCTCAGGTCTTACATATACCTCTTACAAAAATAAGAATTATGTCAGGCTCTCGTAGGCCAGAGAGCATTCAGTGAGACCCCTACATCCACATGTTAATGAACTACTGATTTCTTACTATGTGGCAAACACTATTTTAAGAACTTTGTATTTCTCCATTTAACTCACAAGCACCCCAGGAGGTACCTATTATTGTCACTGCATCTTATGGTGAGAAAACTGGTGCTTTGTACAGATTAAGGGATGAAATCCTTAAAGACTGTATCATACTGCCCCACTGTTGGGTAGGATAGCTAAAATACTGTAACAAGTCACAACTTACAGTAGATTTAGAAGCTCATCCTTAGACTCTAAAGCCAGGGGTGTTTTTAGTTCACTTTTTTTTTCTTTTAACCCAGTTTGACAGTGTGGTATATACTGTCTATGAAACCATTCAATATCTGTTTCAACCTGCTTCACTTCCTGGACTACAGATGCTTGGAAAGTTCAAAACTGCATTTCCCAGACTCCTTTTCAACCAGGATTCCACAAGCGACCCTAGTAAAAGGAAAGAATTAACAGCTGACCGCAAATATTACTCTAGCCTCTTGAGTGCTTGAGCATAGTCTGATTATTCACCAAACTTCTTATAATATCAGCTAAGGAACTAAATACATTGCAGCTCAATGAGAAATCCAAGAATATTTCTCATTGTTGAGATTGATGGACTCTAGCTGCATTCGTGAATGGCAGGAGTTAGATATACATCTTCTGGGTGCAAGGTGATTAGCAAAGTTTTTAAACTAAGGTACCCCAAACACTGCAGCTGCCCTATGTGATGTGGCTTGCCCTCACTTTAACTTCTTGCCATTTTTTGTGACCAAAGGGTGTCCTAAGCAGTGATGGGGCACATCAGAAATTACATCTAAGGTTTCTGTGATGATGTTCAGGCTGTTCTCTGTTACACATACTTCATCAGAGCTAAATAAATGTGATGCTAACTTAAAAAAAAATTATGACAAATGAGCTCTCAGTTCTCCCACCTCCAGAAAAGCTCATAAAGTCAGATCATTGGGGAAAAAATGGACGATGCTTTCTATGTATGAATTCCTTGTAATACCATAGCATTGAGGCCTCACCAGTTAAAAAATAGATTGAAGGACAGTACTACATTGACCCCATAATAACACAGAAGCAAACAGATTTGTGGATTAGAGCCATGATTCAGCAAATAGATAATTAACTATTTTGTGAATTAAATCAACCAGATGTATAGAGTAACTACTTTACCACTTCTATTACATGGCACATATACCAAAATAACTGCTTAGCCCATAATGTTTAATTTGTAGAGCATAAATTCTGAAATCTAGCTACAGAAAAGCAAATTCTAGATTATTCATGTTAATAGAAGAAAAGCCAAGCATGGATTAGTACAGTGATTCTCATAGTCCGTGAACTAGCAGTACCAGTATCACCTGGGAACCTGGTAGAAATGCAATTTCTTAAGGCTACTCTCAAACTTTCTAAATCAAAAATTTGTAATCCAGGGGATGCTGATGCATGCTAGAGATTGAGAAACACTGGATTAATGAAACCCAAGGACTATCTCAAGGTTTATTTCATTTAATAATTTCAGAACTTTGATCATGCATGAGTTTGGCAGCATCATGGCCAGTTATCTGGCTAAATTTCATTTTTACATCTTTTCTATTATACCCTCAGGTATAATAATGAAAGAGATAGAAAATGTTGGGATGATGGGGTCAGTCATGGTTTCTTTAGAAGCTAGATATCATAGCCCTTGGCCAATTGACAATTCCTTGTAAGTCTGTCAGGTTTCAAATATGAGAAATAATCACTCATAAAGTGAGTTAATTCTGTTGTGTATTATGGGTAAAGAGGGGAGAATGGTATCAGGGACAGTTCTGTGGATTTGCTTCTCGGAAACAGAGTTAGTAGAAGTAGAATAAGACAAAATGCATTTATTGCATTATTAAATAATTCTCCGAAAGCAAATCTTGGGAGAATTAAGTGGATCCAAGGAGAAGAATTACAAGTAACTTGGAAACTTTTACCACAGATTCCATTTTCAGATAGATGGTGTCTAATTCTGCAGCAAAAATATGATAGCCTGTCTCTTCTTCAGAACCCCTTTGCTCTCCCAGCCTGATGCAGGAATCCTGTAAATAAACCTAATACATTGGTTGAGAGTGAGACAGCTCTGAAATATAAAGCCAATGATTTCATTCAAGGTACCTGGTAAGGCAGATATGAATTTGTGGCAAGGTGTAAAGCTAGCAGGTGAGGAACCTGGCCAACTAAACTGAACCAGTATACTACTAGAAAATATGCCCAATCTAAAAAATAAAAGAAATTTGACTTTTTCTGAAAACTTGAATTCCCAAAGAATAACTTTTGCTATTCCTCTAGATCCATTTTAACGATTTAGCTCATTGCTGCCACAATCAGAATTTCTTTTATTTAAAAATGGATCTCCTTTACGCTTGTCTGAAATAGCACAGAGGCCTGGCATGTTTAGTTAAAGATTCACTCCTAAAGAAAATACACGGTGTTGCCAGGGTGGTTCCGTTGGTTAAGCATCTGCCTGCGGCTCAGGTCAGAATCCCAGGGTGCTGGGATCAAGTCCCACATTGGCTCCCTGCTCAGTGTGAAGCCTGCTTCTCCTGCTCACCCTGCTTGTGTTCTCTCTGTCAAATAAGTAAATAAAAATCTCAAAAAAAAATACACTAAAAAGA
Organism: Taxidea taxus jeffersonii; assembly: GCA_003697995.1. NCBI lineage: Eukaryota > Metazoa > Chordata > Mammalia > Carnivora > Mustelidae > Taxidea > Taxidea taxus. The sequence continues at coordinate 41,366 of RCUC01135862.1, forward strand.
CTAAGTTACATGGCAAGAAGATCTTTTCATACAAGGTTTAGGACAACCTATTTAACTATGGCAATTTCAGACAAGATATGTAAATGTATATGTACAAGTGAAGTCCTAATAACCAATAATAATTGAGTACTTAGGAGGTGCTTAGGCATTGCCTTTGTCCTTTTAATTAAATTGCATGGTTTAGGCTCCAAAATCCTTGAACTTGGAGAGGTAACAGAACTTGCGTCTGAAGTAATGGACAAAAGTAGGGATCAGGACTTGTACTGTTTTTCTCCAAAGACTATCATCTGAACCACTCTTTAATCTCTGGGGTCTTGTTTTTCAGTGACTACCTATCATTCAGAATGAACCTATCTCAATGTTTAACTCTGTTTGAGTAGACACCTGTCCTTAAACTTGGCACCATTGTATATGTATCACGACTGAGTTTGACGAGAGCCACCATCTCACCTCTGACAGAGTTGTCTTTGGAGCCTGAATTCTTTGTAACTAGATGTCCTGGCCTCAGGTGTTTCCCTGCCCAGTGAACAGCCCTTCCTAGTCCTTCTTGGCTTGGATTCACCCTTATGGCAATAGTGACTAGAATCTGATCCCTGCAGATTTCTCTTGTACTTGTTCAGCTTCTCTGAAGCACATTCACTGCACAGCTATAATGACTGGTTCTGCCCTTAGGTGAGGCTCAGCTACCTTAGTGCTCTAAGCTTTTATCAGGGCTGGTGTTCTTAGCTTTCTAACAGCCATAAAGTGGACTGTATTTCTGCCCTTCCTCCAGCTAGCCTGTATATGTACTGATTAAACTGGGAGTAGAAAGAAACTTGTATCTTTTCCTGCTTAAGAGCCTTTTTATTCCTTCTGGACATTCTATTCAGTCCCTGTATCTAGTCTAAGTGCCCCAATTTTCAGTTAATTAAAAAAAAAAAAGAGCCTACATTTAGCAAATGCTATCATGTGCCAGTCTCTGCATTAACTCCCCAAGTTTCCTTTCTTTTATTCAATCTCACAACCATGCCTGAGACAGGTAATGCTATTCTGTCCACTTGGGACAAAGAAGGGCTATGCAGCTTGCTAAATATCACATCGCAGGTATAATATGAAGCCAAGACTTAAACCCAGGCAGCCTAACTCCAGCGTCCATGGACTAACCCTTACTTGATGCCATTTCCCAGAGCCATGAAGCCACAGTGCATCATCTATCAAGCTAAGCTAGACTAATTAATTCTTCCTATTTCATTTCATAGGTGTCTGCTGTCCCTAACCACAGAAATCAGGCTTCTCCTAATTCTGTCACTATTTTTTTTAAATATCAAAGTACTATTTTAAAAAGGTAGCAGATGTTTCCTCACATCTTGTTCTGTTACAATCCATGAAAAGCAAATAAGGGTGGGAGAGCTGTTTCATAGTCATTTCTAGAGGGTTTTTCTGGCTCTTTTACTGCCTCTGTACTAGTCTTTTCTTCTTAACCTCACTCAAACCCTGACAGATTTCTTTTTCCCTACGCCATCCTCATTTTGTGTTTTGAATGGAGAGAAATATTAGAGAATTGACACTGCTAAATTGTGATTCTTCCATTAATTGGTAATTGTGCTAATTCCTTATGTCAAAGATGAAGATTGTCATCAAAAGTGCTTAAAATGACTTAAAATTTACAGGATCATCTGAATTCTGAAACCCCATGTCATAAGTTTTACACTATTTCATGAATATGGGGATTACCTTGCAAGAGGTGTTCAGTTTCAACAGAAACAGACTTTGACACAAATATAACTGCACGATTCAATCAAATTCTCAAATGAAAGTGCACCCATATTTCTGGAAATGCTCAATTCTCATAGACTCTTTTGGTCTTCTACCTAGAGTGATTCATCCAGGTATTTCTTCAGATACTTACTACTTTGTGCCAACTACCATTTTTGTGTTGGGTACACATACACAGACATAAACTCTAAGGTCTTATCCTGGTAATTTGTTTAGTAGGATGTAAGGTACTAACAAAAAAAGCAATACAGGACCTACCTTGAGTCAGGTAGGAATAGGGTAGGAAGAAAAAGCATCATGGAGGGAGTGATAGTCCAAACTCACTTTTTTTTTCTTTCTTTTTTTTTTTTAATTTTTATTCATTTATTTGACAGACAGAGATCAAAAGTAGGCAGAGAGAGGGGGGGAGGCAGGCTCTCCGCTGAGCAGAGAGCCCGATGTGGGGCTCGATCCCAGGACCCTGAGACCATGACCCGAGCTGAAGGCAGAGGCTTTAACCCACTGAGCCACCCAGGTGCCCCTCCAAACTCACTTTAATGAATGAAGTAGGCAGTTACTGCTGACTAAATGGCTGAATGATAAAAAAGGACAAATCTGGAATTCCTAGCTAGTATAGCTGGGTATAAATTGATGCTCTTAACCCAGATGATGGCAATTAGGGGAAAATGGAGTTGCTACAATATTGAGTTTAACTCTGGACATTCTGAACTTGAGGTATCTGTGTTACATGTCAGTAAAGTTATCAAGAGGGCAATTGAAATGATGGAAATGAAACTCTGGGGGCCAGTTTTAAGAAACCACATGTTTTGCTTATATTGGTTTTCCCAGTTATTTCATGAACAGTGTTCTGCAGATTATAGGTATCTATGTTACTTTCTGATTTTTCCTTCCCTTCATATTCCTTATTTGGTGCTTTCACAAAGAGAATAAAATACTAAATGGTTATTTTCTCTGGTCAAAAGGTTCAATAGATCTACTAAAATTTTTCTCATCATTATACTTTGAGGATCAAAATCAGTATTTCAGGGACGCCTGGGTGGCTCAGTTGGTTAAGCAGCTGCCTTCGGCTCAGGTCATGATCCCAGCGTCCTGGGATCGAGTCCCACATCGGGCTCCTTGCTTGGCAGGGAGCCTGCTTCTCCCTCTGCCTCTGCCTGCCACTCTGTCTGCCTGCACTCGCTCTCTTTCTCTCTCTCTCTCTAACAAATAAATAAATAAAATCTTAAAAAAAAATCAGTATTTCAATAATCTAAGGCATAACGCCACCAAGAAGTATCTTAACTATTCCTTTGACAACCAAGGCTATTTTCTGTTATGTAATTAGCAATCCTTCACCCTTGAAAATAATGGTGAGCTTTCTGGGACCACCCGGCAGTAAAACAAATGGACTTAACAGCTTAGACTTAACAGCTACCTTTAAACTCACACACACACACACACACACACATACACGGCATTGTCAATAGTACAAAGTAATATTAAAAAGGTGGAGGGTAACATACTGGGTTAAGTATCTGGGACACAGTAAATGTAAATTATATATCTTAAATTAATAAATTATTAAATTATATATCTTAAATTATTAATTATTATAATTATAATAATTATTATAATTATTAAATTATATATCTTAAGATATATAATTACAGAAGAAAATTTGAGTTACATTGTGTGTTCTACATTAATACACTTTAAGATTGCATAGAGAGATAGAAATATAACTTGGAAAAAAATCTATTTTCAAAAAAGCTGATTTTTACTAAAAAATAATGCAAATGGCATGGGACTACTAGCTAAACTAAATAGATTAAAATAAACCAAATTCATTTCAAGGTAATTTTGATGTATAAAAATGGGAGTTTTACTTAGTTACCTCAAAAAACTTAGAAATGCCTGGGGGTTGGGACCTGTCCCCTTTGGGACTAGGTTATTTTATTTTAATTTTCTCAAGTCAGAGCTGATAGTGGTCTAAAAGGGCTCTGCAACTAAGACTCTTGCAAAATCTTTTAGTGGGAATAACTTAGTATTTCATGTCTAACAAGTATTTTAATGGGGGCTATTCTATACATATTCGGGTCTGGGTTAGTGTTTTGCAGGGAAGAAGTTGTAATAGGAGAACTGACAATAAATTGAAAGTAAACACCTTGAGAAAGCTGCAATCTTTCCACTGAAGCTGGTCATCTATTTATATTTAAACAGTTATCTCCCCAAAAGGAGTCACAAATTGCTTGCAGGAGAGAGAGAGGAAAAAAAAAAAGGAAGGAAGGAAGAAACCCTTGGTACAAGTCAGCTTTGCTGTTAATGAATGGGAGGTTAGAAAACCAGAGCACTGGAGCCTATTATCCACGAAGAAGAACATTTCATGTTTTAAAAATCCATGAGGCTTTGAAAAGATATTTGATCTCCTTAGAAACTGTGATACATTTGAAATACCTTGCATTACCTGCCTACTTCTTCCATAGTCTATATCAATAGCACTTTTTAAAAGCTCTAGCAAGTCCAGGGTAATAAATAACTCAAGCAAAGACATGGTGAAAAGGTTCAGCCTAACTGAATCTTTCCCTACTTTATGGGTGTTTACACATTTGCAAATAAGAGAATTCCTTTGTGGTAAGCCTCATTTCAGTGTCCTAGTCCACTCATTCTTCATCAAACAACAATATAGTGAGTTAGCAAAAACGCATTCCTTCTGGATAATAGGGCAGAAATCTTTCACTCATCTTTATGGTGGCCATGGCCGGCATTAATCAATCACAGCACTTTGCTCCCTCCAAAGCTGCTGAGGGGCATTGAAAGAGAAACGTCTTTACCTCCTTTCTCCAAGAGGTCACATTTTGACAGATGTGTCATCTACTATACCTCTACCTCTGTATTTAAGTTGACTTGGTTAATACCTGATGTTTTTGTTTCTACCAGTCAGATTGCTGACAAGTATAATGCTGTATTTACTCTTGTTCCTTTAGCTGATACCATAATTGGGGTTGTTTAATTAAGAAATCACTAAACAGAAGATATAAGTATTAAAGAAGTTCAAAGTATATGAGGGATTATGTTAAGTCAGGTGATAAAAATTAGCTGATATATTAATAAGGAGGATGTCTGAAATGAAATGACCATCACAGGTATGCTGCAATTGTTGTTACAAAAAGGAAAACTGCATTAAATCTGGTAACATTAGAACATGTGACAATCCTCCATAAATGACAGCTGATACTATAGGATAGCTCCTGAAGAGTTGGCTTATCCCAGGGGTATTCCCATTTCATTTTGGTATCTTGAAAAGCAAATGTTTTATAACTTTAAGTAGTGGACGAATCACAACATAGGGGAGGATAAGAGGTCTGTTATTCTTTTCTGCAGGGCTATATTCAGTGATGTCAGGGAAGCAGCTGGTGCTCTTCCAATGCTGAAGGCCAGTTGTTAGGAAATCTGTATATAATGGTTCAATATGAAGTTGACAAAGACCTTATCAGAAAAGCACTGCCATCTAAGAAAAAAATCTCCACAGCTTTGCTGATAAATTTACCAATTGGCACTCAGGTAACTTTTTCAATGGGACAAATTCTTGTCTTTGTTTTTAATTCATTTAGGTAGGTAGTAGCGCTTCATAGTCAGCCAGTCCACTGATTAACTGTCTTCATTTGCATTTTTTCAATTATAGGTAAGTAAACCTTGGGGACTCCCATGAAGGCTTAATTACAGTCAACAAATTTCCTAAATATGGCTTAGAGCCATTTTTTCTCACTATTAAAGGCAGAACAGTTCTTGCTCAACCCAACACAAGGCATTATTGCTAACCTTGGAATTCCAAGGAGAAGTGGGAATATCAAGAGGTGTTGGCCCCTGGAAAGTTAGAAACAGACATGTCTGTTTGTCTAGAACTCCCTAACTCCTTTTTCTATATTTCTTTTTTTCCATACCCTTCCTTTTTTAATTCTTCAAGATTTCCTGACCCAGAGGCTTTCTCTATTGTTCTCCCGTAACAACAGAACTACAGGCAACAGTGGTACCAATGGATTTTTAGGCACCCATCATGACTGGGAGATATTCCTGGGTACAAAGCCAAACTTTACATCATATAAATATACCATGCATTGATTGTTGATCTTGTCATCTGTAGTAATGAGCATTTCCTCACCATCCAAGGTTCATACCATGTAGTAACTCTTCAAAGGGCTAAAGCTCCTTTTGACTTTCCCTATAGGAGAGCCAGCTAGCAGAAAATCACTACCTTTGATTGATATTCCAGTATCATTATTAGTGGGAGACAAATCTCAGACAAGCCTTTGTCCAAGACTTGGTCCAAGATAAGAACATTATCTACATAAGATGGATGAGCCACCAAAGGACTCTATTCTATCAGAAGTACCTAACTTTGTATGGGTGTGGGATCTGCTGATACATGATGAAGGTTATTTAGCACCTCATAAAATGTCTCCTAGGCTCCACCATGTAAAGTGCAACCATTAAGAAAGGAGTAGACAAGAGTCAAGGACCAAAAAGTTTGGATGCTGGAGGACTGTGCCTGGCAAGTGAGCATATTCAGAAGGTTCTGGGTTATTATTTTCTTTTACTTCCTTTCATAGTCAACCACTAGGAATTGTGTTACATGGCATTATTCATATAGTGGGGAAAGGAAATTTTTATCTAGCTCATGACACTCTCCTTATCAGGGGTGGAAAGAGCTGGTTGAAGCCTCTGTTGCTACCTGAATTCTGAAGAGGCTCCTTTCCCAGGAGGATTTGTTGTCTCTCCTCAGGATCCCTTTTCAATGCATTCTTACATATAATGCACTACCTCCTGCTCTCCCTGTTGCCCCCTCTTCCTAATTTTTCCTTTCTTATAGTGAATGAAAGCATGTGTTCTACAATTCTAACCCTGCTTGGACTAATGACCGGCTATGTGATTTTAAGAGAGCTACTTAACCTAGCTCTACCTCATAATCTTAAAAGTAAAAATGAAATGAGCACTTTCTAGTATTAAGTATTAAACAAGATAGTGCCCTCAAAGCTGAGTGCCTGGCAAATGAGAGTCCCTTAACAAATTTTAAGCTTTTATTATTACTGTGATCCATGTTTCCTTAAATCACCATTTGAGCCCAAAAGGGTCTTCTAAACCTATATTTCTTGGATGGATTCTACCTCTTCCTCTTTCTTCTTTCAAAGTATTACCCCACCCCACTCCCACTATCCTGCATTTGGACTTTCTCCAACCTCTTGTTAATGAAGTTGCCACCACTTTGGCTTGCTCTCAATGCCTGTATTTATTATAGTGCTTTTGTTTAAGTAGGATCCATGCCCATCATGGAGCTTATCATGGGGCCTGAACTCACAACCCTGAGATCAAGAACTGAGATCAAGAGCTGAACATTTGACTGAGCTACCCAGGTACCCCAATAACTGTATATCATAGTTTTAATATGATAGGGATAAATGCATGGAGAAATTCATAGGGGCAATAGAAAAGCATCAAAAGATTAGTATCTTTTCTTACACTACTGAATTCCTTGGAAGGAGGAAATTTGAGGTCATGATTCACTACAAGAAAGCATGGGGGTTTTACGTAGATGCAAATAAGTTAGCAAAGGGCAGGTTTTGAGAATAGAGCTTCTTATGAAAAAAAAAAAGTCTTGGATGATTAAAGACAAAATCTAAGAGAAGGACAGTGTCTGAGCTGTGGCCTAGAAAGGCCAGGAGATAGCAAGAAGTAGTACAGGTACAAAGCAACACAATGGATACCTCAAGATTGGCCCTACCTGTCAGTGCTCCAAGCCTCTTCCAAAACCAATAAAGCAAGGATGGCTGTTGTGTATCACACTTGCTCCCTATGAAGCTTTGGGGCTTAATTGGGGCTGGAGAAAAGAGTAGAAAATAAAAATGGCCATAATAAGAGATAGATGATTTAGTCTATGAAAGTGAGGTTTAAACCTCTACCTAGAGAGGCAGCAAAATAAATAGTATAAAATTTTTTACCTAACCACTTATAGGGCCTAAAATTCCAAAAATGCAAGCTCTTCCTTTTGGTTACTGTATTATTTCTTACTAAAACACAAATTATGCTATGGTGAAAGTGTAACTTTTTTAATTCATTTACCTAAAAGATGGAACCCCTTCACTAAAATAAAAAACACAAGAAATAATTACTGGTGAAAATGTAGAGAAAAAGTAACCCTCATCCACTATGGAAAAATATAACTACCATATGATCCAGTAATCCTACTATTAACTTAAAAGACTCTAATGCTAAGTGAAACTAGACAAATACCACATGATTTCATTCATAAGTGGAAGAAACAAAACAAGTGATCAAAGAGAAAAAAAAACAAAACAAAAAGACTCCTAGAGAACAAACTGGTGAGTGCCAGAGGGGCACTGAGTGCAAGGATGAGTGAAATAGATGAAGGGGATTGAGGGGTACTTATCATGGGGTGTACTGAGTAATATATAGAATTGTTAATTCATTATATTGCACACCTGAAAGTAATAACAATTGTATTGAATAATAAAAAAAAAAAAACGGAGCCCCTTCTGGCCTAGTGAAGATCAACCTCGGAAGCCTGGTGCTTCGTCTCCATCAAAAAACACAAATAACTGGCCTCTCTCATCATCTAAATCCAGCAAAACTCTGACTATTGGACCTATACTTTCTTTAGGGGTACTTTAAATATTCATCCAACAAGCTTCCAAGAACAGGAGCAAACAACCCTCCTACCTTTGGTTGGAGTGTGCTCATATTTATCAAGCAAATAAATTAGCAAAGGGCAGGTTTTGAGAATAGAGCTTCTTATGAGAAAAAAAAAAAAAAAAGTCTTGGATGATTAAAGACAAAATCTAAGAGAAGGACAGTGTCTGAGCTGTGGCCTAGAAAGGCCAGGAGATAGCAAGAAGTAGTACAGGTACAAAGCAACACAATGGATACCTCAAGATTGGCCCTACTTGTCAGTGCTCCAAGCCTCTTCCAAAACCAATAAAGCAAGGATGGCTGTTGTGTATCACACTTGCTCCCATGTAGTAGGCATGACCAGTCACTTTTAGACCTTTGTCTTAGACATGGTCTCAGAATTCTCAAAGCATAGTCCAATCAATCACTAGCAATTGATGAAACCCAGTTTTTTTTAAAAAGGGCATAATTAGAAGAAAACTTATGAAAGAAAAACATTTCATGAGTAAAAGAAAATATACATTAAAGGCAGTAGGCAAACACTCTAAAAGACAAAAGTAGTAAAATCAGAATCTTAAAAAAATTAGCTAAGGAGCTCAAAAACATGTAAAATGTGCATGGTGGAGTAAACACAAAGTTTTTTTTTTTTTCAAAAGTGTCTGAACTTTAGTGACCATCAATAGGGTTGCTATATATTTAGGATGTTATATATGAACCTCAGGGTAATTAAAAACCTATAATAAAGTCAAACATAACACTAGAGAAAATCATCAATTACAAAGAAAGAAAGAAATAGAGAACTATGGGGACACCTGGGTGGTTCAGTGGGTTAAAGCCTCTGCCTTTGGCTCAGGTCATGATCTCAGGGTCCTGAGATTGATCCCTGCATTGGGCTCTCTGCTCAGCAGGGAGCCTGCCTCCCCCTCTCTGCCTGCCTCTCTGCCTACTTGTGATCTCTGCCTGTCAAATAAATAAAATCTTAAAAAAAAAGAAATAGAGAACTATGAAAACAGCCAGAAAACAATGAGTAAAATGGCAATCAGTACATGACTATCAATAATTATTTTAATGTAAATGATTTAAATTCTCCAATCAAAAGAAATAATGTGATGGAATACATCAGAAAAATAAGAAAGTACCCACCTAGATGCTGCCTAGAGATACTGACTGCAGACCTAAAGACACACACAAAATGTAAATAAAGAGATGGAAAAAGATATTCCATGCAAATGGAACAACAACAACAAAAAACAATATATATCATACAAAATAGACTAAAACAAAACAAGAGACAAAGAGGTATTCCATAATGATAAAGATTCAGTGAAACAAGAGAATGTAACAATTACAAACATCTATGCACCCAACATTGGAACATCTAAGTACATAAGGCAGATATTAACAGACATAAATAGTAACAAATGTAGGGGATTTAAACACTCTACTTAAATCAGTGGATAGATCATCCAGGAAGAAAATCAATAAGGAAACAGTGTCTTTGAATGACACACCACACCAGTTTAATTTAACAGATATATACAGAACCCTCCATCCAAAAACATTACACCTAGTTCTCAAGTGCACATGGAACATTCTCCAGGTTAGATAACATATTATTTCCCAAAATAAGTATCAGTAAATTCAAGAAGACTGAAATCCTTTCCTGCATCTTTTCCAACCACAAAGGTTTGAAACTAGAAATCAATTGTAAGAAAAAATAGAAAAAAGAAACAAACACATGGAGGCTAAACAGTATGGTACTAACAACCAACATGTTGACAAATTTATTGAATATGGAAGGAAAAATAGATGGAGAAAAATAAAAATAGCCCAATGTCAATGAGACAGCAAAAGCAGTTCTAAGAGGAAATCTACAGCAATGCAGGACTGCCTTGAGGAACAAGAGCAATCTCATATAATCTAATCTTACACCTACAGGAACTAAAAAAAAAAATAAGAATAAACCCCAAAGTTAGTAGAAGGAAGGAAAGGGGTGCCTGAATGGCTCAGTTGGTTAACCATTTGAGGACCTTCTGCTTGGGTCCTGGGCTGGAGGCCCACATAGGGCTCCCTGCTCAGTGGGATCCTGTTTCTTCCTTTCGCTCTGCCGTTCTCAATATAAAAAATAATAATAATATCATAATAATAATAAGTATATAATCTTCTAAAACTGAGCCAGGAGGAAATAGATCATCTGAACAGTAATGAAATTGGACTGGCAACTAAAAATTCCCAAAAATCAAAAGTCCAGGAATAGATGGATTTACAGATGAATTCCGCAAAAATTTAAAGAAGTATTAAAACATATTTCAAAAAACAGAGGAAGGAAAGCTTCTGAACTCATTCTACAAGGTCAGCCATTTCCTTGATACCGAACCAGACAAAGACACAACAAAAATGATGACGTAGATGCAAAATCCTTAATAAAATGTTAATAAACTGCATTTAACAATGCATTAGAAAGGTCATTTACCACAATCAAATTGGATTTATGCTAGAGGAGCAAGGAAGGCTTACTATGCACAGATCAATCAGCCTGATATACCAAAACAACACAATAAAGAATAAAAATGAAATGGTTAGCTCAATAAAATGCAGAAAAAGCACTTGACAAAAGTCAATAAGCACTCATGATAAAAAGCTCTCAAAAAGTGGGTTTGGTGGGAACATAAATAATAAATATATAACATAATAAATGCCATATATTACAAACTCACAGCTAACATCATACTCAATGGTGAAAAATGAGAGCTTTTCATCTACCATGGGGAACACAACAAGGATGTCCACTCTTGCCATTTTTATTCAACATAATACTGGAAGTCCTAGCCACAACAATCAGATAAGAAAAAAAAATAAAAGGCATCCAAATTGACAAGGAAAAAGTAAAACTGTCACTATTTACAGATGCTGTGGTATTATATGTAGAAAACACTAAACATGTCATCAAAAAACTATCAGAATAAATGATTTCAGTAAAGTCACAGGATATGAAAGTCATATAGAAATCTGTTGCATTTGTATACACTAATAACATAGCAGAAAGAGAATTAAGAAAACGATTGCATTTATAACTGAACCAAAAAGAATATAATAACTAGAAATAAACTTAACCAAGGGAGTGAAAGACTGGTACACTGAAAACTATAAAACACTGGTGAAAGAAAGTGAAGATGATACAAATGAAAAGCTCTATCATGCTCATGCATCAAAAGAATTAATATTGTTAAAATATGCTTACTATCCAAAATGTTCATACTGCCCAAAGCAATCTACAGACTCAATGTAATACTTACCAAAATATCAATAGCATTTTTCGAAGAACTAGAATAAAGAATCCTAAAATTTGTATTGAACCACAAAAGACCCTGAACAGCCAGAGGAATCTTAAGAACAAAGCTGGAGGTGTCACAATCCCAGACTTCAAGGTACACTGCAAAGCTTTAGTAATCAAAACAGTATGATACTGGAATAAAAATAGACACACGGATCAAATATAATAGAACAGAGAGTCTAGAAGTAAATCCACACTTATATGGTCAATTAATGACAAAGGAGACAAGAATATATTAGGAAATATATTGGGGAAAAGACAAGTACTTCAATACATGGTACTGGGAAAACTGGACAGAAACATACAAAATGAATGTAACTTGACTTTCCTATACCATACACAAAAATAAACACAAAATGGATTAAGGGACAAATGTGAAACATGAAACCATAAAAATCCTAGAAACACAGGTGGTAATCTCTGATATCGCCTTAGCAACATTTTTCTAGATAGGTCTCCTCAGGCAAAAGAAACAAAAGCAACAGCAAACTATTGTGACTACAACAAAATAGAAACTTTTGCACAGGAAAGGAAACCATCAAAAAAAAAGGTGGGGGGCGCCTGGGTGGCTCAGTGGGTTAAGGCTGCTGCCTTCGGCTCAGGTGGTGATCCCAGGGTCATGGGATCGAGCCCCGCATCGGGCTTTCTGCTCTGCGGACAGCCTGCTTCTTCCTCTCTCTGCCTGCCTCTCTGCCTACTTGTGATCTCTGTCTGTCAAATAAATAAATAAAATCTTAAAAAAAAAAAA
>ML103132.1:7793-26165 GCA_003697995.1 Taxidea taxus jeffersonii
AGGCAGCCGCTTAACCAACTGAGCCACCCAGGCGTCCCTCTTCTGCCTCATTTATCCTAGCAGTAAGAGCCCCCATTTTTTATTGCACCTCATTAATAGCTTTTTTAATTTCAACTTGATTAGATTTTAGCTCCTTTATTTCTCCAGAAAGGGCTTTTATTTCTCCCGACAGGGTTTCTCTAATATCTTCCATGCCTTTTTCAGCCCGGCGAGAACCTTGAGAATCGTCATCCTGAATTCCAGGTCTGACATATTATCAATGTCTGTATTGATTAGGTTCCTAGCCTTCGGTACTGCCTCCTGTTCTTTTTTTTGTGGTGAGTTTTTCCGCCTTTTCATTTTGTCCAGATAAGAATCCGCTGTTCTCCTTGGTAAGTGAACTTGGTCTTGGCTGGATTTCTTTGATCTTCTGAGGGAGGGGCCTGTTGTAGTGATTCTCAGGTGTCTTTGCCCCAGGCGGAATTGCACCGCCCTTACCAGGGGCTGGGCTAAGTAATCCTCTCAGGTTCCCTTTCTGGTGCTTTTTTTTCCCCCTGAATGCTTTCCGTAGAGTTCCGGAGGACAGAAATGAAAATGGCGGCCTCCCAATCTCCAGCTCAGAGGAGCCGAGAGCTAGGGGCCCCAGTCTTCAGTGCACCCTCAGAGAAAAGCGTTTAATCCCTCCAGTCTCCCCAGCCTCTGGCCGCCCTTGGAGAAAATCGTGCATAATTAGTCCCATCTCACTGGCTTCTGGGAGCGCTCCGAGCTCACCCAGCCTGTGACCAAGCATCTCTGTCTCTGGCAGAGTCCCACCTGGAGTCTCCGGACCCCGTAGTTCCCTGAGCTCTCCCAGGTCGGAGTCTCCCCGGATCGTGTGGGGACCCCTCGCACAGAGCACCGGTCCGTGTCACAGACCACGGCTCTAGGAAACCCCGAGTTGAGAGCTCACTCCTCAGCTCTGTCTCCGCAGCCAGCTTCCCCGCTCTAATACCTGTGAGCTCTGTGACACTCAGACACCCCCAATCCTTCTGTGACCCCGCGGGACCTGAGTCCACGCTGTCCCCGTGAGGTCTTCACCCCAGTTTAGCCTCTGGAGCGATGTCCCTCCGTGGAGCAGACTTTTAAAAGTCCTGATCTTTGCTCCGTTGTTCCGCCGCTTGCCGGGAGCCGGCCCCTCCCCCTGGGGTCAATCTTCCCATCACATTGCATTCACTTCTCCGCTGGTCCTACCTTTTAGAAAGTGGTCGATTTTCTGTTTCTAGAATTGTTGTTTTTCTTCTCTTTGATCTCCTATTGGATTCATAGGTGTTTGGAATGTTTTGATAGGCTATCTAGCTGATCTCCTGCTGCCTGATGTCGTCTCAGCCTGCTACTTCTCCGCCATTTTGACTCCTCCCCTCTAAAATTGTTAGATCTTCTTGTTGGCAGACCCTTTAAATATGATATAGTGTCATTCCTCATCTCTTATTATAGTCTTTGGCCTAAAATCTAATTTATCTGATGTTAAGGATTGCTACCCCAGCTTTCTTTTGATGTCTATTAGCATGGTAAATTGTTTTCCACACCTCACTTTAAATATGGAGGTATCTTTGGGTCTAAAAGGAATTTCTTGTAGACAGCATATTGATGGTTTTTTTTTTTTTATCCATTCTGATACCCTGTGTCTTTTGATTGGGACATTTAGCTCATTTACATTCAGGGTAACTATTCAGTGACATTGTATTGCCTGTAAGGTGACTATTGCTGTATATTGTCTCTGTTCCTTTCTGATCTACTGCTTTTCGGCTCTCTCTCTTTGCTTAGAGGTCTCCTTTCAATATTTCCTGTAGGGCTGGTTTGGTGTTTGCAAATTCTTTTAATTTTTGTTTGTCCTGGAACCTTTTAATCTCTCCTTCTATTTTTAATGATAACTTAACTGGATATAGTATTCTTGGCTGCATATTTTTCTCATTTAATGCTCTGAATATATCATGCCAGTTCTTTCTGGCCTGCCAGGTCTCTGTGGATCAGTCTTCTGCCAATCTAATATTTCTACCATTGTATGTTACAGACTTCTTGTCCTGAACTGCTTTCAGGATTTTCTCTGTCACTAAGACTAGTAAGTTTTACTACTAGATGACGGGGTGTGGACCTATTTTTATTGATTTTGAGGGGGTTTCTCCGTGCCTCCTGGCTTTTGATGTTTGGTCCCTTTGCCATATTAGGGAAATTCTCTACTATAATTTGCTCCAATATACCTCTGCCCCTCTCTTTTTTCTTCTTCTGGAATCCCAATTATTCTAATATTGCTTCGTCTTATGGTATCACTTATCTCTCAAATTCTCACCTTGTGGTCCAGTAGTTGTTTGTCTCTCGTTTGCTCATCTTCTTTATTCTCCATCATTTGGTCTTCTATATCACTAATTCTCTCTTCTGCCTCATTTATTCTAGCAGTAAGAGACTCCGTTTTTTATTGCACCTCATTAATAGCTTTTTTGATTTCAACTTGGTTAGATTTTAGTCTTTTATTTCTCCAAAAGGGATTTTATTTCTCAAGAAAGTGGTTCTCTAATACCTTCCATGCCTTTTTCGAGCCCAGCTAGCACCTTGAGAATCATCGTTCTGAACTCTAGTTCTGACTTATTACCAGTGTTCATATTGATTAAGTCCATAGCCATTGGTACTGCCTCTTGTTCTTTTTTTTTTTTTTTTTTGTGGTAGGATTTCTGCCTTGTCATTTTATCCAGATAAGAATATATGAACGACAGAATAAAATACTAAAAGGGAGGCAAAGACCTCCCAAAAAGGTATGCTAACCAAATCAGTAGAGACCCAAAATTGGGGGTAGGAGAAATGGGGAAAAAAGAAATAAAAATTAAAAAAAAATAAAAAATGTATATATATATATTATACTGGTGAATAGAACAGGGTCACCCACTTGATTTTGGGTGTATTTTGGTCTCTTAGAAAAAACTACCTCCCAAAATTTTAAAGAAAGGAAAACTTGTATATATACAAAAATAAGGGTAAGCATGATGAAGGGATGGAATATGACTGTAAAGATGAAAATTTTTAAAAAATTCTAAAAAAGGAATTTATAAGATAAGTTGGTTGGAAAAAGAAAAAAGGAGAAAAAAAGAGGAGGGAATGTGCTCAGCCTGGAGACTAGAACAAAGCCATGTGCTAGATTATGATATATTTTTGATCTGTTAGAAGAAATTAGCGGCATCTGAGTGGCTCAGTGGGTTAGGCTTCTGCCTTTGGCCCACGTCATGATCTCAGGGTCCTAGGATCAAGCCATTCATCGGGCTCTCTGCTTGGCAGGAAGCCTGCTTCCCCCTCTCTTCTCAGCCTGCCTCTCTGCCTGTTTGTGATCTGTCTCTCTGTCAAATAAATAAACAAAATCTAAAAAAAAAAAAGAAGAAGAAGAAGAGGAAATTGTATCCCAAAATTTTTTAGGAAAAAAAAAACTCTATATCTATAAAAAAAAATAAGGTTAAATACAATGAGGGGATATAATATGACTACAACAATGAAGGTTTAAAAAGATTTTTTAAAGAAAGGTATTGTTAAGATAAACTAGGTAAAAAACATTAAAAGAAAAAAGAGGAAAAGTTTAAAAAATAGAATAAGAAAAAAATAAAATTAAAAAATTTAACTTTGCAAGACTATAGCATCATGGGGAAAAAGCCATGAATTCTATGCATTGCTTTCCCATAGCTCTGGAGTTCCACTGTTCTCCTTGATTAGTGAGCTTGGTTTTGGGTGAATGTTCTTGCTTATCTTCTGTGGGAGGGGCCTGTTGCAGTGATTCTCAAATGTCTTTGCCCGAGGCAGAATTGCACTGCCCTTGCCAGGGGTTGGGCTAAGTAATCTGCTCAGGTAGCCTTTGTTCCCAGAACACTTTGCGCACCATTTTGGAGGATGGGAATGAAAACAGCGGCCTCCCAATCTCTGGTCCAGAGGAGTCGAGAGCTCAGGACCTCATTCCTCAGTGCACCTTCAGAGAAAGCAGTCAATCCCTCCAGCCACACTCTGAGCTCACCTGGCCTGTGACTGAGCATTCTTATCTCTGGCACATAGCCTTGTTTGGAGTCTCCAAACCCAGCAGATTCCTGCTGCACTGCTCCTCCTGGAGGAGAAAGGTGAATGTCCCTGGACCTGCCACATGTAGGGATTCTGCTCAAAGAGCAGTGGCCCTAACTCTGCCTTGGATCATGGTTTAAGGTTACCCTGATCTGAAAGCTCACTCCCTGGCTCTGTCTCTGTAGTCAGCTTCCCTGCTCTGATACCTGGCAGCTCTCAGACACCCCCAATCTTTCTGTGACCCCGTGGGTCCTGAGACCACACTGTCTCCATGAGGGCTCCACCCCTGCTTAGCCTCTGGAGCGATGTCCCTCAGTGAAGCACACTTCTAAAAGTTCCGATTTTGTGCTCCACTACTCCACTGTTTGCCAGGAGCCGGCCCCTCCCGCCGTGGTCTATCTTCCCGTTGCTTTGGATTCACTTCTCCACACATCCTACATTTCAGAAAGTGGTCAATTTTCTGTTCCTAGAATTGCTGTTCTACTCTTCTATCTCCTGTTGAGTTTGTTGGTATTCAGAATGGTTTGATACCTATCTAGCTGAACTCCTGGGATCTGTTGTCATTTCAGTCTGCTACTCCTCTGCCGTCTTGCCTCTCCCCCACCTCCTGTTCCGTTCATTCTTCTCTATCACATCACATTACACATCACAGTGTAATTATTTATTTACATGTCTGATTCTCCTGCTAGCTTATGGGCACTTGGAGGAGAGAAAAACAGAGCCCATGTTTTGCTCATCTTTGTATCCCCAACATTTGTACCATCTAACAGCATAAATTGTCCATAAAGTCCTGCAGCTTCTGGAGCTTTGCTGATGTTTGTAGAGCAATCAAAGTTTGGAACTCTGATAAAAGCAGTTGAATGTTCCTTACCCTATAAATGCAACTTGGAACTAAAGACATCTGGTCTACTGTAAAAATCTCAAGTGGTCTCCATTTTCCATTCTTGTCTCCTTTCATTCATTTTCCAAGTACTGTCAAAGGCAACATCTTAAAACAAATCTATTCATCACTTTCTTGATTAAAACTCTTTAAGGTCTTCTTGCTAAGGGATAAAGTTAAACTTTTTAGGATGGCACAGGACCCTACATAACTTGATCCTGTCTGCCTCTCAGGTCTTATCTCTCTCTTTTTTAAAGATTTGTTTATTTATTTGGGAGAGAGAGAGAGAGAGACAGAGACAGAGAGATAGCAGGGTGGAGGGGTAGATGGAGAGGGAGTTTTAACAGTCTGTGCTGAACTCAGAGCCTGACATGGGACTTCATCTCACAATCCTGAGGTCACGACCTGAGCTGAAAAGCATCCAGTGCTTAACCAACTCTGCCACTGACTGGTCCCAGGACTTATCTCTTGATGTCTCTTCTCCATTCCCTTCCCATATTTCCCCACCCTCCACCTCCCATCCCGCATGCCACTATAGAGATGCTGAGCTCCAGGTAGTATGCAAGTGGACAGTGCTGCATTAACCTCTGCTCTGTCTTTTTTTCATCATCATCCTGTTCTTTCACTGTTGTCTCCATGCATACTTTTATCTCCTTGATTATTTAAACTTCACTTATTTTATAGTCTTGTTCACATCTATTATATCTAGTTTCTGTAATGTGAATTTTCCATTTGTAATGTTCACTGACTCTCTCTCGTGATGGTGGGTTGTTTCCAAATGTGTGTATGTGTGTGTGTGTGTGTGTGTGTGTGTGTGTGATTTTTTAGTTTATTTCATTGTGAGATCATCTTCAGTAGGGGTTGATTTTCCCCCTGTGGGAATGTAATGGAAATGGAATGGAATGGAATGGAAACACCAATTTTGCCAGTTTTCTAGTGGTTTCATGGGTCTCAGACCAGCTTTATGTTAATGTCTTAGCTTGGGATTTTGATGGGGACAATATAAATTGGACCCTCATATGCAAATGTGCCTTGGGTGTGGGGTTTTCAATTTTTTCCCCCACCCTGATTTCCAGGCTGATGGCAAGTTTTCTTGCTACTTCTCTAGGTTGGTGGGGGGAATATTTCTAGTTCCCTTTTTTTAGATGGGCCCAGCTAAGTGAAGAGATCTCAGTTCCACCTCTCTACCTCACATGGGCTATATTCTTTTTTTTTTCCTGCCTGGATATTAACAGCCCTCTCTATAAGGAAGGCTGACAACCCCTGGGGGGATTGCCACATCAGTTAGATTTACTACCTGCCTTTGGATGTCCCATTCATTTCTTGAAACTATGGGCTGTTTTCCTTTACTTCTTTCAAGCTTGGATATTGTTTCTTATGCTATTTTATCTAGCAGGTGGAAGAATCTGTGTCAGTTTTGTCCACTAGGTTGCTGGAGGGACTCTGTTTAACCCACTGGGGTTATCCTTGTGTCCTTCTTTACATATAACGTTCTGCCCTCAAACTAACTCAGACCCAGGTGAACTTTGCTCATCTTTCAGTACCCAGCTCAAACACCCCTTCCTCAAAGGAGATTTTTCTAACCCTTTCCCAGGGTGAAATTTGTCTTTTCTTCACTTATACGTCTACTGTGTTCTTCATTCTTCTACCATAGACCTGAAACATTAATGTGTTTCATTAGTAGCATATGTGACTCTCTGTTCTTTCCTGAAGATTGTTTTTTATTTATCTTTGTGTCCTCAGGGTCTTGCACTATATGGGGTCCATAATACATGTTCAATACATGCCAGATGAATGGGTGAATAAATGAAGGCATACATAAGGTGAGTAGGTAAGGAATAACAAAATTTAATAGTGTATCTGTCTTTGTCTCTATGCCAGGTTGCCATAGTAGCCTATTTCTGTAAGGACATTAAGAAGATCAAATTTGAACAAAGTATTTTATTTTTGATAAGAAGTAAAAGTGTCAGATGTGCAATCAGACTAAGAGCAGCAATCACAGTTAGCGCTCACCATATGCCAGGAGCATTAAATTCACACATCTAATTTTTACAGCAATTTTCTTTTTGAGACAGATGCTTTTACAGATCAGGAAACTGAGTCATCAAAAGGTTAACTCGACCAAGCTCATAAATAACTTGACCAAGCTCATATATGGCAGTACTAGAATTCATGCTCAGGTACTCTACTCCAGAGGCCATGCTTGTAACTATAACATTAGACAGTCAGCCTGTTAATACCAACAAGAGAGACATGTTAAAGTCTCTGGACCCAAGATTTTTTAAAAGCAATTATTTTTATGTCCAAAGCAAATAGTTGTTTTCTAATGATGGCTCAGGATCTTAAAACTGTGATATGTGGGAAGTATATAACCTCATCCAGTAAATTATCTCTATATTTAACTGATCAGTCTAAAAATCCTTCCAGAATCTAATTTAGTTCTCAGATGTTGCTGTTTAAACACCTGCCTTCCTTATTCATAGGTGACAGAAAAAAAAAAGAACAAATATAGCAACCTTCTCCTTGTGTTCCTGGAATGAAAGATGAGGCCCGATGAAAAAATTATTTAGTAGTACAACCTTTTTTTTTTTTTTTTGACTCAAGAAAGCAGCTAAATATTTCAGATATACTGATACAAATTCACCATGGCCCTTACTCACTCTTGTCTGTTATCACTGACCACAATGTGAGAATCAAGACATTCTGCAGGCAGAGCAATGCACCTTACTGGCCCAGCCATTCTGACTCCCATATTGGCTTTGGGTGATTACCACCATGCTTATCCTTGTGGATGCAGACGGCAGTGATTCCAGCATTGCTAATATGATCTCATTCTCTTATCTAAACTCCTTTAATGGAAATCTGTGGGGAAGTGATGGCTTCCCCCCTGGCTATAAGCAAAATGGGAATAAATTTTTAGGGTGGCAGAAGTTTCTTAGGGTTATGAAAGAATATGCTAAAGAGAGATAAGCAACTTGAGCGGTTACTAAAAATACCCAGCATGCCTGGGGCTGAGATATGTGAGGGTATGTGCAGCTGAACAAACACAATGACTATTTCTGTAGGGACCCTGAGGGTTTGCTGCTTTGCTTCTGATGATGCACCTTACTATTTAAGGAGTGCAGGAGAATTATCCTATCTGAAGTCCAGAACAGATTTTCCTCTTTAAGAGAAATTTATTTTTAAATATTTGAATGGCTCTTGAGTACAATATATCTATCATAAAAATTTCCAGCAAGTTCCATTGCCACTGAGATGACACACCCTAAGAGCCATGATGAGATCAGAAAAGTAGAGGTAATCAGTACAGTACAAGGAACTTCATTTTTCTTTTTATTTAAGAAACTGGCTCTGTTACAGTGATGGGATTTCCAGAAAATGGATGGTTATTGAGATGAGATTACTCGTGACAGATAATGTGGATGATTCAGGTGAAAAGTTTTTCTTGTCTTCGTTTTAGGCCTGAACTACTATGAAGTTTAGACAAAGTTCAAATAGATGGTAGAAGTTATCACAAGTATTAAAATTTTAATGGCTGGCATTTAATTAATGATTGGCAACCTTGTTTAAAGTGTTCCGGCCATGCACAGAATTGTAGTACAATTTTTCAAGGATTAAGAAAGAAATCACACTGAAGGACAATATCTGATAAAGGGTTCAGGCAGTTTGAGTTCATGTTTGAACAAGTATCAGGCAAAAGATTTATTGTTTTAGAAATAATCTCCCTGTAAAAGATATCTTGAGTTGTTTATGAGTTACTGGCACTTTCTTATAAAGCTCCAGTTGTTGCTTTTCTCAGAGAACTGGGAAGTCCCTTTTGACTTTAGTTGTGTTCAATGGATAGCACTCCGTCTCCAGATACTGGGTCTTCTCTTTTCTCGCTAAAGGACAAAACTGGAGCATACGTGGGTGATTGGACGCAGGGCCTCCATGAAAGGTTTTTCTCACTCCAGTGCTCTCCATGCCTGAAATTCGTTATAATTCTTTAGTTTGGGAACTGGATACCTGTCAAGATGACTCAGAAAGAAAAACACATTCTTTGATTTTGCAAGGATGTATTTTTAGGGTCAGATGATATGAGAGGGTATCACACAGTATCAGGATAGTTGACCTGAGTTGACCAAAGAGGGTAAGCTGAAGAAACAATTCTTCTTTACACTATTTTAAAGTGTAGCTGACACTATACAGAAAAATAGCAGGTAACTCAAGGAAAAGGCAGCGAGTTCCAATGGGTCAAATCTGGAGAATATCAAACCTAATATGACAGATCGTAATGGTAATACAGTTGCTTAGTTTGCATTCTGAAGTTTTTCAGTTCCAAGTGACATGGATGGACAAGTGTATTTTTCAGTGACCATTTTAAAGAAATGCAGTCTTACCCATTTTTTGGGTATATATTTATAAAAGGGTTAAAAATCAGCAGTGATGGAATATATTAATCCTGTAGCATAGAAAATAATTGGGTAAATTTTTAAAGTAAAAAATTTTTCAAAAAAATAAATGAATTTTTTAATGTTATTTGAATTGAACTGATAGAGAGAATAAATGGGTAGAAAATAAATGAATTTTAGACTGATTTTTTTCATTATGGGTTTAAATTTAAATTCCAGTTAGTTAACATACAGTGTACTATTAGTTTCAGGTGTACAATTTAGTGATTTAACACTTCCATATATCGTCCTGTGCTCATCGCTAGTAGCCTCCTTAATACCCATCACCTACTTAAGCCATTCCCCCCACCCCCCACCTCCCCTCTGGAAACCACCAATTTGTTCTTCATAGTTAAGTGTCTGTTTTTGGTTTGCCTCCTTTTTCACCACCCCCATTTGCTCATTTGTTTTCTTTCTTAAATTCCACATATGAGTGAAATCATATAGTATTTCTCTGACTTAGTTTTACTTAGCATAATACTATCTAGCTCCATCCATGTCATTGCAAATGACAGGATTTTATTCTCTTTTAATGACTGTGTAATATTCCTAGACTGGTTTCTTAATCCCCAAAGATATTATTTTCTGTAAAAACTCCTCTCTAAAGGAAAATATATTAAACAAATTTACAAAAGGGATTTTATATGTTTTAAAAACAGTGTATTTCAATTTTAGATAGTAGTTTTGAAACACCCACTAAGAAGATGGGGATTTTATCATAATACATTTCTTTTCCCTCCCCTCTATTATAGGGTTACAACCAAACCTGACTTGCTACTTGTTTTTGTAGATAAAGTTTTATTGTAATTTGTTCAATTGCCTGTGCTCATTTGTTTATGTATTATTTATTTTTGCTTTTGAGTTACAGCATTGAAAGGAGTAGTCCTGGAGGAAACAATATGGTCTTGTTTTGGTAAGTAAAGTTTTTATATTAACACAGCCATATCCTTTTGTTTACGTATGGTCTATTCCTGCTTTTGAACTATAGCAATGAAATTAAATCATCCTGACAAAGACCATGGGGCCGGCAAGCCCAAATTATTTGGTATTTTGCTCTTTTTAGGAAAGGTTTATTGACCCCTGTTATATTGTTACTTTTTATATTATCAAGGTGTATAATATCTCCTTTGCAACCATAGTTCCACATTTTTGGTATATTTAAATGCGTACAGTGCTCATTACTAGTCCTCTTTACCATGACTTCTCTAATTTTGAGTTCTTTATTTTGATTCTTTTCTGGAATTCATCAGGAAGTTTCTTCAGTAAAAGGTTATAAGAGCTGAATATCCCTTTTTACATGAAAAATGTATATATGCTACAATTTACTTTAAAACATCTTGGGTAGCTATTATATTCTTTCCTAAAAAATTATGTAGATCAAAATAGTCTGATAGAATTATAATTCATAGTCACATTAAAAATATTGTGTAGAACAGATACGATTAATTTTGATAGTATATTTTATTTAACCCAATATGTTGAAATATCATTTTAACGTGTAGTCAACATAAATCTTTATTACTGAGATTTAAAAATTATTATTATTATTATTATTATTTTAGAAAGAGAGAGAAGTGTGATTGGGGAAAGGCAGAGGAAGAGAGAGAATTTTAAATAGGCTCCATGCTCGGCAACATGGAGTTCAATCTGAGATAATGACCTGAGCTGAAATCAAGAGTTGGACACTTAAACAACTAAGCCACTGAGGTGCCCCAAATTATTTTTTTGTAGTAAATCACCAAAACCCAGCATGTGTCTTATGCTTATGACACAACCCAGTTTGAATTAACCATGTTCCAAGTGTTCAAAGTCCATATGTAGCGGGTGACTCTCATATTGGACAACACATTGTTCACTATTCTCATTTATAGTTTAGTGTGGAATGTTGCTATGTGGAAGCCTGAGATCTGTCTGATAATTGTTTTTTCTCCTTGGAGGTGACTAGCATTTCCTGATGCTTGAATGATCGTTTCTTCATTATTTTTTGAAATTCACTAACTTCACGTGGACATATATTAACGCAAAGAGTTCCATACCTAATTTTCATATTCTGTGCAGATTTAATGCTTTAATTTCAAGGATATTTTTGATAATGTATCTTTGTAAATAGAAATAGTTAATATTTTTTACTAGATACTAGGTGAAAGTTATTGTAAAGCAGCTTCATTTCTCCCCTTACACAGTAATTTCTTTTTTTGAAACAAAACAAAACGCAACAAAACAAGACCAAGTAAAAAAAACAAACAAACCCAAAACGCTTATCTCTGTGTGTGTCTGTGTATGTGTGTGTATGAGAGAGAGAGAGAGAGGAGGAACACAAGAATATTCTGGAATGTTTTTGAGATAGTTTCCAGTTCAGAAGTTATTCTCCTGTTTCCAAAATTCGGGGGGCCTCAGAATATCTCCAAGACTGTACTCACAAAGTGGGAAAAGGAGAAAAGCAATTTTTATGGCTTTTGTCAGATTTGTAATTTGTAAAGTTCAGGCGTCAGTACATATTTGTATAGTTGCTGCAACTATAGACAGAGGATATTACAAATTCTATTTTAAGAGCTTAACTTTGGGGGTATTTTCAATAGAGATTTAAAAAAAAACTCTGAAATTCAGGTAAAACAGACAACGGAGAACGAATTGACTAATATTTTAATGGAAAAAAGAAACCTTTCAAATTTGTAAATCTGTGCATGGTTGACCACTGTGACTTGGGAGGTGATCCTGAAGGAATCAAAGGGTAACATAGAACCCAGATAAAAGCAGAAGAAAATCACCTGGCGTAGACCCAATAGGCCTTTAGGAATAAGATTCTTTTTTTTTTTTAAAGATTTTATTTATTTATTTGACAGACAGAGATCACAAGTAGGCAGAGAGACAGGCAGAGAGAGAGAGGAAGGGAAGCAGGCTCCGTGCTGAGCAGAGAACCTGATGCGGGGCTCAATCTCAGGATCCTGGAATCATGACCTGAGCCGAAGACAGAGGTTTAACCCACTGAGCCACCCAGGTGCCCCAGGAATAAGATTCTTATAGTCAGTCCAGGAAAGTGACTCCTTTTAAAGAATGGGGTTCAATCGAAGCCAGTTCTCATGGGCACCTGCATCTTTAGTGAAATTTCTAAAATAAATACATGATGCCCTTCTTATCTCTGTTTCATACTTTATGCCAGAGGATGCTTGGCTACTCAATGCAGAAACCGTATTGGTAAACATTTCTGTTAGTTATTTTATTGTGTCCTAAAAAGTATGTTTAAAAATTCTATTTTACAGACGAGGAAGCAGAAATGAAGTGTCTTTGAGTGTGTATTTTTTACTTTAGCACCAAGAAATTTTAAGTTAGGATACAGTGAAATTGACTTTTATCTTTTCGTGTACAGTTCTGTGGGTTTTCATACAGATCTATTCAGGTAACCCCTACAACAGTAAAGATAGAGAACAGTTTTCTTACCCCCTAACATTCCTTTGTCCTGTGCTTTTGCTGCCACAACCTGCCCTCACTCTCCTAATCTCTGACAACCATGAATCTTTTCTCAGGAATGATAGTATAATCTTTCTGATAAATAGTACCTTACACCAGGTAAGCTTTTGTGACTGGCTTCTTTTACTTGGTGTATACTGCCTCTGACATTCATCCAAGTTCTTGCATGTACTAATGGCTCACTGGTTGTCTTTTGGTGTTTGTTTAGCCATAGTTTGATGAACCACTGAAGAACATTTGGGTTCTTTCTGGTTTGGGGTAAATATGGATACAGCAGCTTTAAACATCCACGTAAGGATTTTTGAGTGAACATAATGTTTCATTTCTTTTTTTTTTAAAGATTTTATTTATTTATTTGATAGGTAGAGATCACAAGTAGGCAGAGAGACAGGCAGAGAGAGAGGAAGGGAAACAGGCTCCCCACTGAGCAGAGAGCCCCATGAGGGACTCGATCCCAGGACCCTGAGATCATGACCTGAGCCGAAGGCAGAGACTTAACCCACTGAGCCACCCAGGCACCCATGTTTCATTTCTGTGGGGCTAATACCTAGGAATGGGATTGCCAGGTGATATGGTAAATGTATGTTTCATTTCATTTTATTTTTTTTGAAGATTTTATTTATTTATTTGACAGACAGAGATCATAAGTAGGCAGAGAGGCAGGCAGAGAGAGAGGGAGAACCCAATGCAGGGCTTGATCCCAGGACTCTGGGATCATGACCCGAGCTAAAGGCAGAGGCTTAACCCACTGAGCCACCCAGGTGCCCCTGTATGTTTCATTTTAGAAAAAAAAAAAAAAACAAACAACTGTCAAACTGTTTTCTACAGTGTCTATATTTTGCATTCCAGCAGAGATGTGAAAGTCCCAGGTGCTCTGCCTCCGCCGAGCCAGGACTTGGTATTGTCAGTGTTTTTTATTTAGCCATTCTAATCAGTGTGTTTTAAGCCTGGTTTTAATTTGTATTTCTCTAATGGCAAATAATTTTGAACTTCCTTTCATGTGTTTACCTGACATCCTCATCTCCTCTTTGATGAGATGTGTAAGTCTTTTGTGTAAGTCTATTTTTGAATTGAGTTGTTTGATTTACTACTGTTGAAATTTGAGAGATTCTTATATATTCTGGATCTAAGTACGATGTCCAATATATGGTTTTCAAGTATTTTCCTCTCAGTCAATAGCTTATCTTTTCATTCTTTTAATGATATCTTCCACAGAATAAAAGGTTTTAATTTTGTTGTAGTCCAGTTTATTATTTTTTCTCTAATAATGTGCTTTTGTTTTTAGGTCCAATAACTTGTCTATTCTTGATACTGAAGATTCTTTTATGCTTTCATATGAAAGTTTTATAGCTGTACATTTTACATTTATTTTTATATCATAGTTGCTTTATTTGTTTCATTCTTTAATTTAAATTCAATTAATTAACATGTAGGGTATTATTAGTTTCAGAGGTAGTGATTCATCAGTCTTATGTAATACCCAGTGCTCATTACACCTAGTGCCCTCCTTACTGCCCATCACCCAGTTACCTCATTCCCCTCTGCCCTCCTGCAGCAACCCTCAGTTTGTTTCCTATGATTTAGAGTCTCTTATAGCTTATTTCCTTCTCTGATTTAGTCGTTTTATTTTTCCTCTTTTCCCCTATGATCCTGTTTTGTTTCTTAAATTCCATGAGTGAGATCAGATGATAATTGTCTTTCTCTGATTGACTTATTTTGCTTAGTACAATACCTTCTAGTTCCATCTATGTCTTTGCAAGATGTTCATTTTATTGCATATAAATGTCCAATTATTCCAATACCATTCATTTGAAAAGACTACCTTTTTCATTTAATTTTCTTTGGAATGTTGTTGTCAAAACTAATTGGTCATATTTGTGGTCTGATTTTGGACCCTCTATTCAATCCACCCAATGTTATACCTAAACTTTTACTGGTACCACATTGTCTTGATTACTTTAACTTTACAGGAAATTCTTGAAAAATATAGTGTGACTCCTCCAACTTCATTCTTCTTTTTCAAAATTATTTTGGCTATTCCAGTTTGTTTGGTATTCCATAACAATTTTAAAATCAGTTTGTGTGTATTTACAAAAATCTTGCTGGATTTTGAGATGTTATTGGACCTATTGATTAATTAGGGAGAATTTACTCCCTCACAATATTAAGTCTTTCAATGCATACATGTTGTATCTCTTTCTATTTATTTAGGTCTTTGATTACTTTCATCAATATTTTGTAGTTTTCAGCATATAGATACTATATGTTTTGTTAGATCTATACCTAAGTGCTTTATATTTTTTAGAGCTATTGTAAGTTGTATTATGATTTTAATTTTCTTCTTTTTCTTTTCTTTCTCTCTCTTTTTTTTTTTTTCCTGAGACAGTGTGGGTGGGGAGGGAGAGGCAGAGGCAGACTGGGAGAAAGACTCTTAAGCAAACTCTGCTTGGCATGGAGCCTGACACAGGGCTGGATCCCTTGACCCTGAGATCATGACCTGAACCAAAATCAAGAGTCGTATGCTCAACTGACTGAGCCAACCAGGTGCCCCTTAATTTTGTTTTTTAATTGTTTATTGTTAGCAGGTAGACATACAATTGATTTTTGTGTAGTGACCTTGTTATCATGTGACCGTGATACTGGGAGGTTTTTTGTTTTTGTTTTTCTTTCTTTTTTGTAAGAAACCTTGGGATTTTCTATGTAGATAATCATACTGCAAATAGGGACACTTAAAATTATTTTTTTCTAATCTGTATGCCTTTTATTCCTGTTTCTTGCCTTATAGTACTGGATAAGACCTCTGGTATGATGATGAATAGGAATGGTGCAAGTGGATATCCTTGGTTTGTTCCTAATCTTAGGAGGAAAGCACTCAGTCTCTTGTCATTAAGTATGAAAGTTATCTGAAGGTTTTTTTTTTTTATTCCCTTTATTGGATTTAGGAAGTTTACTTCTATTCCTAGCTTTTAGAGAGTTATGTTTTTGTTTTCAATCAGGAATGGATGTTGAATTTTGTTGAATGCATTTCTGCATCAGTTGATATTGTCATGTAGTTTTTCTTCTGTCAGCACTCAATGTGATGGATTGCATTGATTGGCCCAGATTTTCATTTCCAGGACCCAACTTGGTCATAATTTATAATTATTGTATAATTATTTTATATATAGCTGGATTTTATATTTTAATATTTTGTTATTTTTTGGTTTACTTGCATATTTTCATTTAATTCTTATAGTAACCTTGCAAATTAAGATGTATTCCCAAATCATAGAGGGACATAGTGAGGATTGAGAGCATTGGTAATTTGCCCAAAGTTACACAGTGAATAAGTTTGATAAATGGACTTCTGAATCCAAAATTATTCTCTTTCCACTCTATCACCAAGCATGGGATTTGGAAAAAGAGTAAGAAGGCCTCAAGAGATCTCAAGTGTGGTCATGCCTTCAGGATTAGATAAATTACTTCTCAGAGTGTAAAGGTCTTCTAGATTTGTTGTCAGAGACAGTAGAGAATTAGAGAGGCGAAGGAAGCCTGACAATGTGCGAGTATATAAAAAATAGATTTGAGAAATTCTAGAATCCTTTATTAGATAGATAGATGGCTGATGAACACTTGGAAAGAAGACGATAATCAATAGGGACTCACATACACTTACTAATAAAAGTTCAAAATAAACTCTCATTTTCTTTGATCATAGATTTCCTAGATTGCATGATCACCATAGATTAGCAGACAAAGCATATATCTTATTAGCTCTGGGAACTCTGGTTGTCATCATTGGACTGAAATCCACATGGGAGAAGATTAAATAAGAAACCACTCCAAATTAAAACTAACTTGTATAACCAATAAGGACTAGCTTAATATTACCTAGAATAATTACGAACTCTCTAGTCAAGTCCGTGAAGACTTCATCTTCCATGACCCAGGCAGGTGTACTCCCTGTCTGTGATCATTGTGTCTATTGCATCCTATAATAAACTTCTACAATGTGCTTTTTCCACACATCCTAGATTGTTCCACAATATTCCTGGGGGAGTTGAAGCACCACATTTCCTAGACATATGCAAGTTTTCTAAGGGGATAAAGATTTCTGCATTCTCATGACCATTGGCACATGATTTGGTAGAGTAGCCCCTCATCGGAGCCCTGAGGTTTCTTTATAGACTGTTTCTGCTGTTGTTTTAGTGATTGGTTCCTCTTTTGGCTTTTTTAAAAAAAATCAGCTATCTGGGCAGTTCTTTTTCTTTTTTTCTATAGAAGTAACTATAAATAGCACAAATAACCAATCCCTTCAATCTTTATTATTGTCTTGTTTTGGATAAAGCCTATCTAAGTAATATTTTGAACAAGATAGAGGCATATGAGATGGCTGATACTACAAAGAGATAACTTTTCAGGTAACTGGACAGTCCAATGATAGGATATAAATCAAAGGAAGTCAACCTGGAAGGAAATTTCTCCAGGCATCCATGCATGCCACAGTTCTTTGTTCTTGGAGTTTTCCTATGATTTTTTTTTTTTTTTGTAAGTTCTACACCCATCATGGAGGCTTGCTTGAACACATGACCCTGAAATCAAGACTTGAGCTGAAACCAAGAGTCAGATGCTTAACTTACTGAGCCACCCAGGTGCCCCTCCTGTGAAAATTTTATCAGTGGCTTAGGCATAAACATAATAGCCATATAAACATAATAGTTTATCACACTTACAAGCTTATAGTTTATAAAGCTAGGGGTGAAACATGAAAGATCTCTCCAGGCTGGACCACTGGCTCTGAAATGACATGAAATATGTGAGTCCCTATTGTCAACTTCAAAAGGTCAATTTTACAATGATAAGATATAACATACAAACCTTTCTTTTTTAAAAATTTTTTAAAGATTTTATATATTTATTATTTAGAGAGAGAGCACAGGCAGAGAGGCAGGCAGAGGCAGAGGGAGAAGCAGGCTCCCCACCGAGCAAGGAGCCCGATGTGGGACTCGATCCCAGGACGCTGAGATCATGACCTGAGCCGAAGGCAGCCGCTTAACCAACTGAGCCACCCAGGCGTCCCACATACAAACCTTTCTGACAGCAGTTTTTGTGACAATGAAAATAAAACCTGAACAAATCAATTAATTATGAATTTGCAGCAAAACCAAAATACTATATGGCTGCCAAAAGCTTGACACAGTCTAATACTTCAGATACTGGCTGTAAGATCTGAGTTCTAAACACCATGTTTTAGGGGGCGCCTGGGTGGCTCAGTGGGTTAAACAACATGTTTTATATCCCTTTGTATCCCCTGTATCTTGCATTTAATAGATTCTCATTGATTGTTTAATAACAGCTATGATAGCCAAGATGTAGCTGGAGTATTATGCTGAAGTTTCACTGTCATATTTTTTTTTTTTTTTAAAGATTTTTATTTATTTATTTGACAGACAGAGATCACAAGTAGGCAGAGAGGCAGGCAGAGAGAGAGTAGGAAGCAGGCTGTCCGCAGAGCAGAGAGCCCGATGCGGGGCTCGATCCCACCACCCTGGGATCATGACCCAAGCCGAA